>LKNJ01004185.1:0-34549 GCA_002120245.1 Maccullochella peelii | reverse complement strand
AATATCATGGCCTAGGAAGTTGGCAACTTGGTCCAACTCGTGTTTTTTGAGATTCAGGACCTGTGACAAAGTTGCAATATGTTTGCGTAACTTAGTGGAGTGATACAAGGCAGCAGAGCGAGCACGGAAGGTTTTGCATAGGTTGCACAGATTTTGCCTTTGAGTATGAAAAAGCAAAACGTCCTCCAGCCAGGAACTAGTTTCCTTTGCATTTACAAAAATGTTTTATGCTAATGTCTGGGGAGGTCAACAGCATCCACAAGCTAATGTAGAATGCCAGTTGGGTAATGATGGGATATAAACATCCAAAGCAATTTAGCAAGGTAGCTAGGTAAATTTAGCTTTATTTATTTTCCAGATGACACAACAGCCTCCTTTCAGCTCAATCCTGGTTAGCCAGACAATTGCAAATCGAGTCTAACAGCATCAAAAAGTATCCACATGTCAGTTTTCTATAACATCTTTATTTAAAATGATTTACAACACAAACTGGCAGCACTTAATTTAAATGTCACCTTTTTTCTCTTTAGTTCTTCTGCACAACTTTGTACTTTTGTACAAACATACACACAAAATGTGTCCCTTCAAAATAAAAAGTTGAAAGGAAAAAAAAAGGGAATATTCTGGCACTTCAGTATGTTTGTGATCTTCATAAAATGGGTAATTAAATGGCACCAAAAGTCTCTCAGACCAGGCTGACCAGCATGAGGCTCTACCACTGGAAAGAATACATAGCAAACAAAAGGTTGTAGTTGTCTGTTGCAATAAAATGTGGCCAAAAAAAATTTGCATCTGTGGTCATATGAAAGAAATTGACTTCCTGTGTCTGTTACACATTTGTATTTGTGCAGACACTCAATTCACAGGAGAATCATTTTTAGTGAATTAATGTGTTCTTACTTGGATTTTGAAAACGTATTTTGGATTTCTTCTATTATGGCTGCATGAACTGCATCTGGTAAAACTGCAACATTGGCTCAAAAAGGAAGGGATAACACTGAATACGTTTACATGCACTCTGATTTTCCACTATTATTCCAAACATGACTATATTTCGAATTTGATACTGTAAACAGAAAGTTCTTTTTGGATATTCCGAATTAGGCCTTATTCTGAATGTAGCATTTTCCGATTAAGACATGTGGGATGTGCCGATATTATTCAGGTTTTAGGAGCTTTCTCTGGCCATGTATACAGCACATTCAGAATATGCATCTCAATTGGGATTTTTACCACAGTTAGCGACACATGACCTCTTGCCTGTATTTTTAAACCAAGTAGCTAACCGTTTACAAGGCTGTGGTAGAGATGCATGCACAAAAGAAAAGCCCACATATCTGGTGGGAAGGAGAACCACATTTTAAACATTATGAAAGACTTGGACATAAAAACCTGTTGATATAAGAAGGTGGATGAACGAATGAAAGAGGGCGGCTGAGTTTGCACGGTCAATAAGGCTGCATGTAAACAGGAAGATTAGTGGAATATTCATTTACATTAGCCACGTAAACAGCTTAGTAGGAATATTGTCTTTCTGAATAAGGGCAAAAAATGAATATTTTGTGCATGTAAACGTAGGCCATATGAGATCAAATGGATAAGAGATCGTTTTGCTGTTCATCTGCTGTTTCAATACAGGTGATGACTGGTGAACAGTGCTGTAGAGTGGTCAAAAGTCCAGCAAAGGAAAATAACTTTTCTGTCAACTGGTAACAAAATTCAACCAAACCTCGGCACTGTTACATGAGTAAAGTAAATCTTCAGACACCGATTTCCAGAGGACAATTTTAGCTACCACCCAACAGAATGGAAGCTTAAACCGACATTACATTTGCTTTAGGTTCTGCTTGTCACGGACATGAATACGACAAAGGTTGGCATCAATTCCCATTCAGTTCAATCAATTCCCAATGTGAATTTAAACTGCCAGTCTCAATGAAGACGAGCTTTGTAAAAGAAAAATACTGTTTGAACACAGTCTACATCCTCAAATGACTGATGTGACAGTAAATGGACTCCAACTCTGATGCCGTCCGAAAAAGGTCCGTTAATGAAAGTTAAGCAGAGTGAGGACAGAAAAAAAGTAGATTGTGGAGAAAGTTTATGCAGGGAAAGTGACTGATGCTTCTGCTGACTGGGAAAAACAGTTAATGCCATAAAAGAAGTCCTGATGGACTACAAACAAAATGAACACCCCCCAAAACTCCTTAATTAAAATAGAAAAGGTTATATAATGTAATCTACAATTGCAGATAACTGCAATAAAACTCTTACGAAATAAAACAAGTTATTACACCAATAAAGCTTTAAATTGACCTAATGTGGAAAATAAGTCACTCACTTAAATGGTTGAATTATCATTTTATGTTAAAGAAACAGTGTGCAGTCAGTTTTTGTATGCAGCCACCAGATGACCATGCAGTCACTTTCCCTCCCTGTAAAGAAAATGATGAGAGCTGAAGAGAAATGAAAGGTGGTGTTTTAGGCTGTGCCTGCTGCTCCTGCAGGCACAGCTGTAGAGATTGTCGCAGCGTTCAGGCCTTTCCCTCGATGTCTCTGACCACCTCTCCTGCGTCCTCCACCCCCCGACTTGAGCTGCAGACAGACAGGAACACCACAGTGAGCCAGCTGTTCCGTGAAATCAGGTGAGAAACTGGTTGGCCCACAACAGTTCAGATGTTAAAGAGAAACTCTGGTATTTTTAAACCTGGGGCCTATTTTTATAAAAATTTTATTTATTTTTTTTTACAGATTTTGGGGTAGAAATGACTAATACTTACCATTAGTTTTGGAATTGGTCCAGTTCATCAACTCTGCCGGCATCCGCGAACTGGCTGCAAAGTAATCCTTGCAGGCAATAGCAGCCATGAAAAGTACTAAAAGTGCTTTTTGTTTTTTTGCCACTGAGAGGGTTAGACTATTATTAGTGTCTGACAACATTATGGAAAGGATCCTTACAGAGACAGACCATTTGTTAATGTTTGAATATCAATCTGAGCCTTTCAGTGGCAAAAACAAGCATTTTTAGTGGACGATCTACTGGACCAGTTCCAAAACGAATGGTAAGTATTAGTTATTTCGACCCCAAAATTTGTACAAATAGGGCCCAGGTTTAAAAATACCGGAGTTTCCCTTTAAGATGTTTCTGAGAAACAGGAATACTCGTGCTTTAAACTTAAAAGGTTAAGAGGGTTTAGACTAAATTCAAGTTTTTCCTAGGGGAAGAAATAAAAGTCACAAAAGTTCAGGGTTTCCGTTGGGAAATGTTTAGTGGAGGTGGAAACAATTTCCTCATTCATTAAACATGGGGCTTTTTTCTGTGTGATGAAGCACCTCTGCTTTTTTTCTGAAGGTTATTATATTAAATAAAAGTGTAATAATTTAATCTGACATTAGCAGGTGTGGTCTCCATTTCAGGTGCGGTGGCCCACCTCCACTATAACACACTGCAGAAAACACTGAAATTGCACAGGTTGTTTTCAACCTGGCAACATTACAGTACTTCAAGCCTTATAAAAAACACGTTAAAATTTGAATTATTACATTTCATTAACAGGGAGAACCATAAATTAGTTACAAATACAAAGACTTTACATTAAAATACTGTGAGTAATATCCACAATCAGGGAAAAGAGGAGAAAAATAACACATCACAAGCTATTCATTTTTGTCCTTTGAAGACAAGTTCTAAATCAAAAACCACTGGGGTCCAGTTCAGTAATGACTTCAGAAATTAAGCACTTCATTGCTAAAATGTGAAGCTGCTCAGAGGCCAGCAGTAAAACATTACAGCTGTACTAGAGTGGCTTCCAGGTGTTTATGAATATAAAAAAAGACTCCACTGAAAAGGAGTTTGCATGCTCAGAAAACCATTGGTTTAGAAGGTGAAGAAACCAACAGCAAAACCACATCCAAGCTTCAAAAGACAAGGACCTCGTCATGACGCCCAAAATCTGCAGAAACTTCTTTACCTTGTTTTCTTTGTTCCCATCTTTACACAGAGCCTCCTCCTCTGCCACTGTCTGACGCAGCATGCCAAGACAGGGAGAGCGGGAGGGAGGGGGAGGGGGAAAGCGAGAGAGATGGTGGCAGAAAAGTCAAGTGTTTAAGTTGAAGGAAAGAGCATGAAGGGCAGGAGAAGCAGAGAGGAGGGGTGAGGATCAGACGGGAAATGAAGAGGTGAGTAAATGAAACAGAATGACGGGGGGGATGGGTGTAACCATACAGAGAGATGAAAGCAGGATATAATGGGCAGGGTAAGAAGGCAAATGAAAGGAGATTTTGGGGGGAAAAAGAATAAACATGGGGGGAAGAAAAATCACATAATTGAGGGATGAAGCACAACAGGTAAGAGAGGGGACAGTGAAACTGAATTTAACTGGAAAATTTAAAGAGTCAAAAGAAGGAAGAGAAGGAACCAAGTAGCATTTTAAATGGCGACTTGAACATTCTGCTTAAAACAGTTCCAATAACATAAAAATAATAATATAATCTTGCATTTAGTTTTCCGATGTTATTTGATAGGTTACATAAGTAACACCGCCCTTAAGACATGAGAAACTGTAGCTTTTTCATTCCATCTTTTTCAGGGCTCTTTGGCTGCATTTACATGGACCCTAATATTCCACTAATAATCTAAATAATAGCCCAATCAGAACGAAAAAGCCCCATGTAACCACCTCAATCAGAAGAGACTGACCCGATCCGGCCCGATCGGAAGGAACTTTCAAATGGAGTTGAGACGGGTGGTGTAAACCTTTGATAATAATATTATCACCCAATAACCACGTAGCCATGTGGATTGTTGAAAGCCTCGATGGTTGAAAGGCTCGAAACGAGTTGTTCAGACAAGTGTTTGAAAAGATGAACGAAGCCGTAAAAACAAGTTATATTCTGATTAAATGCTTTGGGGCATGTAAGCGCACATCTTCTCAGATCCCTTTATTTAGCGTCCATGTAAACAGTTAAGATGGAATCTCTAATCAGAATGATTTCAATCAGGTTGAAGAAATATTGTCCATGTAACCGCAGATAATGATCCTATGCTGAATCAAGGGTAATTGACCTGCATTATGGAACGATATTGTCATTTATTTCTTGTTTTGTTTTTTCAATTAGATTGGATTGAAAAAAGCAATACAAATTTATCAAAAGATTGATAAGCTCTGGACTGAGAGTGAATGAGAAAAAACAATGATATTTGACCATATGCATTAAAAATGCATATGGTCAACTCTGCCCATGAATTTAACTTTATTTAATTACAATACTGGATACATGAAACATGTTCTAACCAGAAAAGGTCTCACTTGTTTTCCTTAAACGTATTACACATTAGAAATGTTCACTGAGCATGGATTTACTTACTGCTATCTGTGCTGTGTTAGGACTAGGCGGCCGTGCTGTTGATCCAGCCTCCTCATTGGCTGCTGTGCCCTCTTTAAAAGTCTTCTTACTGGCCTGCATCTTGGCCTGCTGGGCCTTAGCTGCCTGGGTGTTCACTGCTTGGAGAAGCTGAAATCACAAGCACAGCCAGTGTCAGTTAACCTGCATTAATCAGTGTTTTTGGTAATAACATTCAAATGTAAAAAGGGGTCACTAATAGTCCTGAGATCCCACATCTCCACTGAAATACAGAAGTTAGCATAAGCTCCAGTACCTTTATGATGGTGCCCACAGCTTTGGTGCGTCCTTCCCTGAACACCAGTTTCTGGTCACAGTGCAGGTACTCAGGAGTCTTAATGAAGCGGAAATGGACTGTGGCCTTGTCCCCTGTCCGCAGACAGTCTTTGTTCATGGTCAGGATGGTGGCTGTCTGCCTGATGCTGCCACAGTGGACTGGTGTGATGGAAAGAGAGCGTGACCCAGTTACTCTTGGTAGGAATGTTACAGGGTGAACAGTTTTTGGATGAAGCGTAACTGCACCCAAAATGTACTGAAGATCAGATCGATCAAACCAAAGACATATACAGTAGAAGCTACATAAACTGGTGCACATCAGTGTTGATGGGATTTTAACTGTGTTGCCACTAACCCATGGCCTGGTATCTCGGAGATATCGTGGTGGGGTGGTGTAGCACCAAAATCTCGGCCTCAAACTCCCAGGTGGCCTGTGGCATCAACTTTGGGGAAACCATAACCATGCCTTTCCTTATAGATGAACGTTTGATCTGAGACATGGAGAGAACATAGACCAAAAAAAAAAAAAACCCAGCAGGAACAGAAGTGAAAAATGAAAAATGAATTTGGGGGGACTGGTGAAGCCAAACCACAATTAGAGACAGAACACTACTTCAACCAGCTCATTGGGATTTGCATGTATTAGAAAACTGATCATAAAGTTAGGAAACTAATTCATATGCATATTACATCCAAATGTTTCAGAATAACTATCCTGTTCAGAAGATTATAAAAACTTAACTTTGTGCCAGGTTGTAAAGTAAAAGGCAAGAAAATGTTCTATGATGGCAGTAATTGTTCTCCCACGAACCTTTTTGAGGGCAAAGGAAGCTGTCTGTCCACCGCGAACCTCTCTGACAGGCATCCTCTTGCGGTGGATGGATTTAACGGCGATAGGGATGAAGGTGCCCAGCGGATCTGGGCCTAAGAGCAGCGTGTCATTGAGTCGTATCATTCCACGTAACGTGGTCCCTGAAACTACCGTGCCCACACCCTGCCAAGAGAAGATTAACAATGGGTCACAATGGTTCACTGCCCTTCTTCCCGTGATTGTTGTGGTCTACTACAGAGACAGTCAGTTAGTGTGAAGCCTTGAGTGTATAGTTCTCTAAAAAAATATCTCTGTACATTGAGGATTTTCTATTTAAAAGGTGTCTGTGTGATTAATTCTCATGTGAGTATATTTTTTTAAACTGTTTTTGTCATGAGTACTTTCACACTGAACACGAGTATTATGCGGCGAAAACGTGGCATAATTTTTTTCCAGAACAAGGTCGATTTTTCTGAGCTTTCGCACAGGGAATAAAGGTATCAACTAATCACGTTGTGCGGAACGGACGACACAACTGTGGACCTGATTATTGGTGTGTCTCATGTCCCTGTATTAAACGACAAAGGACACAAAAATTATAAAGACAATGAACTCAAGGACATCGTGTGGAGCAGCATCACCAGATGCAGGATAGTGAGGAGCTGATCTAGTTTACTTTTGGATGGAGTAGAGTTGGTAGCAAGGCAACGGTGTCATAGCAGCTTTTTACCTGCAGGGCACTGCAGTAACATAAGACACTGGAGCATACATATTGGAGCACACACAGGCTTTGTATGAGTGCTCCAGTGTCGTATATTTTTTTCTGAAGAATGAGCTGGCGTGAATATATCCATCTATTGCAAATGCACATATCTGCCTGTATGAATAGTTTTGATGTGAAATATTCACAGGCGAGTATTTTGCATTTTCGTGCCGTTTATTCATCACACCCCGGTGTGTAAAGGCCTTAACAGTGTAAATGTAAACAGTTCAAACTGTGAAACTTTACACCCAAAATCTTTTCATATTCAGAAAGAAGTACTCTATTTTCACCACTATGCCAACTGCCGCTGCTTTCACTCAAGCAGCATTTAAAGTGCTTGTTTTTATATTCTGCTCTGCTGTTAAAAGCAGTGACAGCCAAGCTGTGCAAAGCAAAATACTATCTCTAATGTCACTGCATTCACACTCAGGTTTTCTGACAGTGAAAGCACAGACATTTTCAGATGACACACTGCTGCAGAGACACATTGGCTTTTGCATTAGTAGTAACCTGCAACAGCAGAGACTTTCTGAAACTGCTGCTGTCTCCCCTCAGGGCTTGACTTTACCATTTGGACCACATCTTCTGTTTGGCCAAGATGCCCCTGTTGGCAACCACTATCAGGTGTTGAAAAGAAAAGTGAGGAGCCAGAAGAGAAGAGAGAGAGTGTATAGCTGTGTGTGTGTTTTATTTTGTACCGGTACTGAGTATGTATCATCTATTTGGAATTCAGCAGGCTCATCGTTGCTGAAGTTGGTCCTGGAAGAGAGGAGGTTGAGGAACATCTTCAGCAGGTCCATGTTCTCCCCCGTCACATTTGAGATTTGAAAAATTGGGCACATCCTGCAGAGAGGGAGGGAGAAAAGTATGACTGTTAAAAATGACCCTCTAACACAGTAATAACAACACAAATAAACAGTATCAATACAGAAATGACAACTTGGGACTTAAGCCCAAGTGTCAGCAATCATCTGTGCTGTTTGCTCAAGTGTTCTTGAGCAAGACTTTGAAGCTTTACTAGCTTTAGGGATGCTTGTTGTTTAGCCAACCCTGACGTCTGACGTCCCTGAGGAGGGGTTGGAAAATTCCCTATAGCGATTGCACATGAATATTTACACAAATTTGAGACTTGACATTCTGACTAAGTTGAAGATGCAAATAAAAACTTTTTCAGATAATTTAACATCTTTTTTAAATTGTGGATAGTTTATTTTTATTTTTATTGTGAATAATGTGTTGTCTGTGTCTAATGATGATATGTTAAGATCATTTTTAAGCACTAAAGCCTAACCAGGGACAGGGATCGCAAATTAGCCTTTGCATATGGGATTTCTAGCTAGGCTACAAATATGCAACACATCTGTATCATGCCAGGGACAATGAAAAAAACATCATTGTAAAACATTGTAACTGGTAACCAGTTACAATGTTTTTTTCATTGTCCCTGGCAACTAAGCTAAATAAATACACTTAAAAAAAAGAACTGTCCTACTCTCACACGGAATGAGCTATAAAAGACTTCGAAACTAAAATCTCTCATTTTAAAACACTTTACTCATGCATTTGCAATTCCACTTGCAATTGCTAATAAATAATGTATCTGTATTATATGACCCCTATTGTCAAGCTTCAGATAGCTTATCAGGGCATCACATTTCACATATTTTCATTATGTCTCATATGATTGTACCTATATTTTAACTGTTTTGTGAATAAACTGAAGTGAATGCAATGTGTGTGTGTGAATTTTCTGTGTCTGTCTATACCTAAACTGTAACAGACCCCCTCCTCTTCTGTGCTCTTACCTCTCAGAGCTGAAGTTGGAGGCTGTGACAATGACATCATCCTTGTTCTGGACCAACACAGGGATTTTCCTGCAGCCTGGTGACTTTAATAACCTCTGTAATAATTTTAGCGTCTCTGCAGACACACACACACACACACACACACAGACAGACAAATCCGCACAAGATACGTCCCATGAGTGATTCCCAAAACAAAAACAACGGCTGTCACAACGTCTGGAAACACACTACACAACTGAACAGACTGCAAAAATATTATATTACATAATTTACAATAAGGACACTGGAGAAAAGAGCAGGGCTTATTTCTAACTTCCATATTTTAAAAGCATATTTAATCATATTTAGCAAGAAGCCTCCCGGTTTTCTAAACTGCTCTTATTTGCTTTACACTTACACGCACTTTTATGATTTTTGAAGCGTAAATGCAATCACCAGAAGTAAGGAGCTAACAGCTATAAACGAACTACACCACGGTCGCATGACTTCAACGTCACCACCACTGAGCTTCCAACTTGTAATTAGATTTTGCAGGCTTGCCTCTTCTACAAAAGCCTTTGGGAAAGTCTGAGTTAGAATAGTTTGCAAGAGCGCGAGCATACACCCAACGAGGCTGTAAAGGCGGACGAGTGAGTAGATGAGTTTCTGTGTTCGGCGTGATGACGTTTCATGTCCCCGACAACCTCTGTAGTCTCATTTAGCCACTTGTCAACAACCGCCTTTTTTTAAGACACGTAACCACAGACCTTATTTCAGGCATCTAAACAAAAACAAATTCAAGAAACCCGATGACTTTGAGACGAGGGAACCAGAAGTGCAAAAATGCTAACTCATTTCAGGGTTTTAGGACTCATTCTTGCAGCACTCTATACAGCTCTGCAGTTGTACAGCTTCTGTTCTCTAACACGAACAGGTCTATGAATTAAAATAGGCATCACAGTTCATGTCCCTTTACCTTGCAGGATGTTGGCTGGACACATGTCTATCTTAGTAACCACTACAAACACTGGCACATTTAGGGCCAGTGCCAGACCCAGATGCTCTTTGGTCATGCCAACGATGCCAGCATTACTGCCAACCTGAGACGAGAGAGAGGAGGAACAGGGAAACAGAAGAGGGTTATCTTTGTTCATTTTTCAATTCCTGTTCAAAATTTTATAAACAACCAAGGACTAAGCAACAAGGCAAGCACGCACACACACACACTCCCAGCCCTCTTCCCCTCTCTCACCATGAGCATGCAGAAGTCAGGCAGGTGTCCCGTCATGCCGAAGACAGTGGTCTTGAGGTACTTCTCATGGCCAGCCAGGTCAATGAAGGTGATGACCTTTGAGGATTTCTCACAGATCTTCGTCCAGTCTAGGCCACCCCCGTGACTGTCTGGCTTGTTCACTACCTAAGGGAGCAGCAAGCAGGAAGCAGACAGAGGGAATAGAAGATGACTTGACACAGTATGCGAGAGGAAAGTAAGCCAGAGTAGAAGAAAACTCCAAAAGAGAAGAAAACAATAATTCAGAGTGCCCAACAAAATTTCAAAAAATGTCTTTAATTTCTTTTCACTGTACTGGTATTTAATCTGAAAGGAAAATGTCTTTAAAAACACACACTATCTTAGATTCCAAGCGTAGTAATTATAATATTATATAGGAGATTTAAGCTTCCTGTCAATTGGGCATGAAACTGGATTGTCAGCATAAAGAAAGTTCCTTTTTCTTTCACGCCACAAGCAACTCTATACTGTACAATTGTGAGCAATGCAGACGGCTCTACTTACTATTTCTGTTTTGGTCTCATAAAACCGTGCAGAGTGTATTGATGGATCTTTTGTTGCTGTGGTATCACCTTCCACAGTTATACATGTACCACATTTTGAGGAATCAGCAAAGCTAGCGTATTAAGTAGTAGGGGTGGGGGAAAAAATCGATACTTAGATGCAAGCGCTTGGATGCGATTCTGTTTTGAACGATTATGTCTCGATGGAGAAAACTCAATAATCAGGAATTTAAAACTCAGTTCTCGACATTATGATCGCCTGATTCAGCCAGCATATTTTCTCTGCTGCTAAAACCCACTAGCTTTGAGCTAACTACTACTGCAACGTACAACAAGAGAGGAAGTTCTTCTTCTTCCACTACTTGTGCTTCAAAACTCTCACCTTACTCAAAGGCACAACCTGGTGGTGGAAGCCATACAACACCTCAACAAACATTAATACTGAATTATGAACACTTGATCCTGGAAAACATATTACATCAGTACATCTTGGAATATAAACATTACCTGCCTTGAAATTAATTTCAAATTAACCTGTTAAGTGAATTAAATTGAATTATGACGAATAAATAAATGATTATTATGATGATCATGAAGGAAATAGGTGAGCCAAAAAGTTAATTTCGGACACTGATCAAGATGCACCGATAATGGTTTTATAATAACATCGTAGCCCTCTGAATCAGAATCAAATCGTAAGGGGTCTAGAGATTCACACCCCTATTAAGTAGTAATAACATCGTCCTTCAAATAAAAGCAGTAGAGAACTGGAAAACTGTTCTCATACATTAAGTCCTGAGCATTGGCAGAAGCTCACCTGTCCCTCCTGGTCAAAACCCAGGATATCATTGCCCACGCTGCTGGTCCTGCCACTCTCCATTTCGTGTTTGTGTCTGAAGAGCTTCTGGCGAGCGAAGCCTCTGCCATTGTCCAGCTCACCATGGGTCAAAACCCCCAGCAGAGTGCTCTTCCCCGCGTCCACGTTCCCCACCACCGCCACTCTGGAGAAAAGACGAAGGAGAATACGGGGAGTGAGAAGGACAGGTATCAGTACAGAGAAATATATGTTGTTACATTAGTGGTATGGTGAAGAAGGTACACGTCCTCTCCCTGCCTGTAAATGCTTTAATCAAGCCTTTTATGTTGTCTGTTATTCTGTATCACTAATGAATCTGTTCCTGTGCTTGTATTTGTGTTATTTTATTTCAACAAGGTGTAAACACAGGTTCAATTAAATAAAATTCAAAGAATAACTAGCATCTCTCAAAATCCAGTTCCACATGAACATAACTGACAACAGTCTCAAAAATAAAAGAAAAAAGAAAAAAGATACAGAAAGATTTAAACATGCCATTTTATTCCTGCAGGAGCTTCACATGTCCATGTCAGCAACATCAAATGCACTTTTTAAATGAGGGCACAATAAATATCTACTGCAAAAATTATGCTGTGATCACGTTTATGGAAACACTGTAATTACTGAACTAATTTTCAATCACATATACTGTATATATTATGGTTTTATTGACAATATGGAAAGGAGAAAAGAGTTAAGAGAAAGGACAGACAACTTGGTTTTACATTGGAAAACATCTGAGCGGTTTGTAGACTGGTGCAACTGTGACCCAGTACAGCCACAGTCCCTTAGGGTTTAAGTGCCATGATCATAGGCACTTTAACATTAATAATTACTTATTAATTGTCCCTTACCAGAACCCTTTCTCTTAATTTTACCTGACTTCCAGGAAATCCTGCTCGCCCACCCGCCGGCGGATGAGGTAGTCCTGAATCTTTCCACCAGTGTCTGTCCTCTCCCTCAGCCAGATCACATCAGCCTCAATCTGTTCACACAGCGACCGCACCGTCGCTACCGACGCCTGCATGTCCTTCTCATCCAGACCGTAGTCACCTCCATCTAAACAGAGAGGAGAAAGGATGGGGGGATAAAGGAGGAGGGTGAAAGAGGGACCAAGGGAGGAAGAAAAGAGAGTTACTCTGATGCAGGATGGAGAATGGGTAATGTAATATTTCACGTCTGCTATTTAATATGTGCTTTTATCAAGAGTGCCTTACAGAACAGAAGGGCTGTGCGATATGATGATATATACATCATGTGACGATAGAAAAACATATCGTTTCATATTATGCTCCATCGTTTACTTCGTTGCATCACAAATCACACTCTTTACAGCAATATTTTTCTATATATTTATATTTATATATTTTCACATGGCACCAACACAGTCGGGAAATTTGCACGAAGGCAACACAAACCAACATGGAGGAGAGTGAACGTGACACAGAATGCGGTTCGTCCAAAGACGAGAAGGACGCCGACCAGGCAAGACAAAACGAGGAGTTCGTACCTAAACGAGGGGCTAATTCTGTCGCATGGATGAGGTTTAGGTATAAAAGGTCACTGGACACTGACCAGAAAACCGTACTTTGCGAATTATGCCACGCGGACCGGTCCCTACAACATACTCAAACACCACTAACCTGTTTTACCACCTACGCAAGAATCCCGTCTAACAGTATGGAGAGAGTCTACGGATGAGAGCCACAAAAGTACAGTCGAGTGCTCAAAACAAACCCCAGACTCAGACACTGCAAGAGACTTTTGCCTGCGGCACAAAGGTTCTAAATAAAATGAGTAAGTATATAATTCAGAATGTAATAGGCCTTTCCATGTGGTCATTATATATAAACTATTTATTCATCAAATTTACTGAAAATGTGCTATATCGTGATATGTATTATTATCTGGATATGAAATGACCTATATAGGGATGTGAGATTTTGGTCATATTGCACAGCCCTACAGAACAGTGAGCATATAATTTCCAAGCATGTCTGGCAAATGTCAGGGCTAGTGTATAGCCTCGCCCTGGGAATGTCAGTAACTTGCTTTATGACAGGGTGGTGACCAGGAGAACAATAATAAATAAACAAGCAGGTGATTTACAGGAGAGGAGGGAAAGGAGAAAACCTCATTTACCGGGACCACAAAGCCTGCCAAAATTACTGGATCATAACCACTTTGCTTCGGACACTAAGAACCAAGAACAGCAGGCTTGTGGATTTTGCCATAGGTTACTACAGCTTTCTTATTTAAATGTACATTTCCAAAGAAAACCCACAAATACAGTACAATAGGTGTCTTTTTCAGTGAAGGAAATGTACGTTAGGGCCTACACTCACTATCAGTTACTTTATAGTTGAAGTAGCTCACTGATGCTTCTCTCAATATAAAACATCACAAACACCCCACCGCTAACTGCCCACAAAGTCTGGATATACTAGACTGAGAAAAGGAAACAACCGGCCAGGTCAGTAGGCCAATCAGCTAGCTGCTCTTCCAGCCAGTCAGACAGACATGAACTGGTGAACTAGAGACAGTCCTTGTGCTGAGCGGGGAAAAAATGACACTCTTTCACAGACACACATGCGCGCGCGCGCGCGCACACACACACACACACACACACACACACACACACACACACACCACTAACAGGTCACATAAGTTGCTGTAACAGGCAAAAAATAACTCTGGTTGCCAACGAAAGCCCTTGTGTTTGTGTGTTGGGTGGAGGAGTGAAAGCTAAATAGCAAACAAATGGGGCTAGCTGCCTGGGAGAACACACCGGGCCACAGCTGAAGACTACTTTCTACAACTACTTATACAGATGTAAAACAATATCTTCCATTGCCTGAAATTGGTCAATGTGTAAATACAATGTTCTTTTTGATATTAGTCAGCTGTGAGTGGTAAATAAACACCAGTCTTACACAACATGCCCCCGTTTCCCCTTGATTTTGAGGTTGCATTCTAAAAAAGAAAAAAACAACAACAATCTAGCTGGTAAACTGTTAAAGTCTTTGGTGCCACCTATGGGATACGTTCACCACACACACCAGATGACTAAAAATTTGACTAAACCCAAACCCTGGGGCATGTTTAGCCACAAATGATTTAGTGACGGACTACTGTCCTCTCAGTCATGACATTTCCAAAGCCAAATTTGACATTGACTACAATAAGCACCAAACAAACCAATCTCCCTCATGATTCAATAAGATTAGTTTTTCCAGCTGCTGACAGAACATTTTTTAAATTATTTGACTTGTCAATAGTGCTCTTTTGCAAGTCTAGTACTAGTATCAAAGCTCCCTGTGGGTTCAAATCAGATTTAGTCACGTTTAGCCTATCTTTCAAAATTGTAGTCAACACAATCTAATTTTAGTCTATAAAATACAAAAAGTGTCATTGTTCAATCAACTGTCCTCATTTCAGCTTGTCTTTTATATACTGTATCTCAGTATGGGTTTTTCTTGTTTTTTTTATCAATGATAATATAAAGAGATTTCATTAGGTTTCTTTATTGTTATATTCAATTTTTCATGAATATGTTATGAGAGGTATTCAGTTTCTGTTTGGTAAAACTAATTTCAAGAAATTGAGATTTTTTGAAAGATTTTTTTCACTTCACCATTTTCATTACTGAAATTAACACTGCTTCTCATATTATTATATTTTCAACGTTGTTTGCAATTATTTGTGACTTTAGAAGCACAAACAGCTAATGTACATGTAGGAAAATCCTAGAGGCCAGTGCAGCATCAGTATAAAAAGTCTAGACCTCACTGATGCTATAAATCAGCTTAAGTCCTCCACCAGCCCCCTTGATCCACTTCCAGCATCCTTTTTTAAATCTGTTTTTAAAACAGATGACATCTTGTCAACTGTTCTCTCCAGAATGGTATCTTTCCCCATTGCTTTAAAACTGCCGCTATAAGACCACTTCTAAAAAAGATCAATCTGGACCCTAATTCACTTAGCAACTATAGGCCAATCTCCAACCTCACCGTCCTCAGTAAGATCATCG
This sequence comes from Maccullochella peelii, assembly GCA_002120245.1. Taxonomy (NCBI): domain Eukaryota; kingdom Metazoa; phylum Chordata; class Actinopteri; order Centrarchiformes; family Percichthyidae; genus Maccullochella; species Maccullochella peelii. The sequence continues at coordinate 18,832 of LKNJ01004185.1, read as the reverse complement.
AGAAGGTAGTATATCAGCAATTGAACTGCTACCTTACAGACAATAATATTTATGATAAATTCCAGTCTGGTTTCCGCACATATAGCACAGAAACTGCTCTTTTAAAAGTTAGCAATGTCCTGTGTGGGGTCCTGCAGGGCTCCATCCTGGGTCTTCTTCTATTTAACTTATACATGCTTCCCCTTGGCCACATTATGAACAAACATAACATCAGCTATGATAATTATGCTGATGACACGCAGCTTCTCATCTCACTATCCGCAGACAACTTCCAACCCATAAACTCACTTGTCAGCTGCATGGAAGAAATCAACCACTGAATGGCAGCAAACTTCCTTCAGCTGAATAGGGAGAAAACTTTTTATCCCAAACTGACTCACAGAAACTCATGCATGCATTTGTTATGAGCCAGCTCGATTACTGCAGTTCTCTGTTTATGGGCCTTCCAAACGAAACAATCAACAGCTTACAATTTATCCAGAACTCAGCCGCGAGTACTAACCAGGACAAAAAGATCAGACCACATAACTCCAGTCCTCCGAAACCTTCATTGGCTACTCGTAACAGTCAGAATACAATTTAAAATCCTCCTGTTATAAAGCACTTGCTGGTCTGGCTCCACAGTACATCTCAGACATGCTATCAATTTATAATCCCAGCAGATCTCTCCAGTCACAAGGTGGACTCCTCTATGAGCAATTTCAAAATCTGGTGAGATGGTATTCAGTCACTATGCCCCTAAATAATGGAACAATTTGCCTGTTGATCTTATTTGCCCCAACACTGTGCTTTTAAAACCAAACTAAATACCTTCTTTTTTACCAGAGCATTGTCTTAAAAGAACACACCATATCTGTACAGTCTGCTTATTTCTATGTGTGTACCTATATGAATTTTTCATGTGTATGGATGGATGTCTCTGTTTATTTGCACATTTTCACTTTTATTCTGTTTTTATGTAAAGCACTCTGAACTGCTTTTGTATGATATGGTGCTATACAAATATATTTGAATTGGAATTTAATCAGAGCTGAGAGCAGAGGAAGAGGCTGCTCTAGGACAAAACACTTTGGAACTGTGGAATCTTCTGAAACTACAAACGGTAGCTTTTACCTATAACCTACTTGTATGCACTTCCCTCCTTCTCACTGTATGGAAGAAAACATAAATACAACTACATGCAGAACTTTGTCAGTTCATTGCTCCAGACATGCAGCACACACCATGTTGCAGAACATAACTTTCTGAAGCATACAAATAATCCACAAAGAACCACTTAAAACCAAACTTGTAATGTTGATTTGCACTGGCTGCTACTTCCTTCAAGAGTTTCAAGATTACAAAAGTTTTACTTGTCACACGCTCATTTAATATAACAAATCACATTCTTTGACAGATCAAGGTGCAAGGCAACACCTTAGCTGGCATTCTATTGAATTATGTGCTGTTGTGTGTATGCTCAACTGAAGACCCCATCCTGAAGTTGCTCAAAATTTAATTACCCTTACCTGAGCCCATCCCAACCACATAGATTGTTTCTCCACATCCCTCATCTATCCGCTCCCTCAGATGCCGTAGTAATGAATCATACTGTTCCCCTGTAGGACTCACTAGGACCAGCTGAAAAGTGAGAGACAGGAGAAGAGACATCAGAGAAAGACTTGGAAAGGTCAAACTAGAGCAAACACAGAGTCAAGCAAGTGTTTCAGGAGTGTCTTGATGTCACAACGTCAACAAGTAACCACAAACTGTAGCCTTTATTGTGCTACGTGCACTGCAAATCAGTCAATAGTTGTGACAGTCTTTTGTCAATTCAGTGTGAAGTTTTCACATACAGTAGATATACCCCGTGGATGGGTAACCTGCCTGCAGTTACATACGCAGTGCAACATACGTGTCACTTTCTGGTGCTTTGCACAGCCAGCACAAAATGCGGTGTGTGCAGCTTGCATGCAAGAGGGATTTTGTAATGTTACTGCACAGCATTCGTTTACTGAATCAAAACAAAAAGCTGCATGGCTAAAACATCTTAAAACTTAACGCTGCTAGGTGCCATTTACAGTGAGGCCCACCTTGCTGCTTAAGTTTAAATGATCCGCGAACTCGCCGTTTGTATCTTCGCCGTCTTCAAAGCCCTCTTCGCCGGATGGATCGTCGGCACATCCCCGGTCCGGTGCAAACATACAAGCAGGCACTATGGACTCTGCTGCTGGTATTGCACCCGGGCATATTGCTGGTTCTGTCGCCGTTAACGACGCCATTTCTATAATGAGAAACAATGCAAACGCAGCCAATTAAATAAACTAACTTATCTCATTTCCTTGGCTCCACTAGCTAACCTCTAGCCATTAGCAAAGACAGAAAGTTAGGTTTCTGTTTCACAGCCAGCTAGCTAATGCTAACCAAACATCGAAGTTGATGATAGGTAACACTCTTAAAATGGAAAATAAATATACATATAAATCGCCATAGCCGTAAAATGTCGACTACATTTTCAAACTTTTTGAAATCAAGATGGTCAATGAAGCAGAATTAGATAATTAATTATCTCATGAAATGAAGCCATACCAGAAGTTGCTAACTTAGTTCTTTATTCGGCTTAGCTTCGGTTTCTGGGCACTGAATGTATGACACGCCCATCATAAAATGGAGACAGGTGATTGGCTACAGTGCTCAAAGTCCCGCCCACTGTGATGAAGGACAACATTAGCGTGTTGTTCCGGTGAAACCGAGAAATCCTGACCTACTTTCAGACACAAGCACGCACTCACTCTCACTCACTCACTCACTCTCACACACACACACTTAGTATGACTTAATAATGCTAAATAAGATGAAAATGAGCATTTGCCTGAAAAAAACATTAGGTATGCCCTGCAAATTCAATCAAATCAGTCTATACTAAAATTAATTAAACGTATCAGTTGAATATCTGTGGAAATGCAATACCTTAAACGTTTTTAAGTGCCATTTAAATGCATATGCAGCAAGTAAAAAAAAATCTATACTTTTCTGTGAATACATGCTGATGTGTCAAGGCTTTACAAAAATGTTGTTTGTTGGGTGTTTTTTCCCCTTTCTTCCTCATTTTATCCTGTTCCAGTTTGTCTGTATATAATTAGTTGTGAAGCACATTATATTAATTATGCATGTGCATATCAACGTACACGTCTAAATTGGACATGCTTCAGAATTATGATAATAAAAATATTTAAACCAAGTTTTTAAAATGCCTACGCCTAATGTGCATAATACTTTATTTTCTGTATACTGAATATTAGGCCTCTCATTGGCATGTTCATGTAAATATGATGCCCATTTGCACATATGTCCCAAATTCTACATTCATGTATCTGCTAATTTATATTATACATTTTTTTTAATAATGGTTTAACCACATTCTCATACAAGCATACTGTATTTGTGATGTGTTTTATATAGTTTTTCTACCTATTTGTATTTATTTATTTATTGTGTTCCTTGTCACAAGCTGTATGCTGTTAGAGTACATTTGCTCCTGGAGTCAATCAGTTTCCAAGTGGGGATGAAATTAACTGAATGTCATTATGTTACAGTAGGAAATGAGGCAAACTGGATGAGAACTAAAAAATAACGGTCCCTACTCTCTTAAACTCAGTTGCAAACCGTATATAATATGATATTCCACAGCAACACTATCAAAAAAGGTCACATACATAAGTAAGGCATATCCCTGAAGAGTCACTTTGAAGGACAAAAATAAATCTCACATACGTGTTTATAGAAATCAGTACACATCTATTTCATTATATACAGGCAGTGCAAAAATCTCAGAAACCCACAAATGCAGAACACTGACAAACTTGTGATGAATAAATGAGTAGCCAGTTATTGTAGTTTGTTCTGAGGACAGACTTTCCTTATGAAGGTGGACCATTCTTTTTAAATACTGCCAAGCAAACCCTGTGGATATGTGTTGTTATGTGTACAATGCTACTTTTCATACAATTCAATCTGATTTCCTATAATTTTTAAATATTTCTTTTCATGCCAGGGACTCTCCACCCAAAAGTGCCAACATCCTGTAATATGAAGCAGAACAGTGAAACTCAGGTGATTTTATTGAGATGCAAATATTGTCATGTGTGACTGGTCTGTTTTTACATCCCTTTCCCCCATTGGTTGCTTCCCGTCCCAGTGTCACCAGGGTTATATAAACACTCACCTGTCTGCAGAGCTTTGTCACACGAGAAGGCACAACCCACTGAAGAGAGCCAAGATGGTAAGTGTTGAAAAAAGCTTAATTAATAGAAGATTTCTTTATTCTCCACATGAATAAATATCTGCATTCATTATCTTCTTATTCCTTATCTTAGTGATGGCATTATACCAAGCTGAGAACAAGGTTTCTCATTTTTTCCAACTTTTATAGCCATATTCTCTGATCTAACTTTAATGTTTAATGTGCCACATTACATTTCTAAATACACACATAGGAGAGATACTGTTTGTCTTTATAGTTTGGCTTTCTTGCACTTAAAATATTCAAACAAATATTCACACATTTCAGATTTACAGGTTGAATATTAGTAAGGTAGAAGTGGTAAGGCTTGGTAGCATTAACACCTTTCTAATTTTTTCAGGTATAGTTTTTTCCTACAGGTGTAGTATTTTGTCACTCATTGATGTTCATTCCAGGGACACAGAAATATGTCTCACTTTTTACAGTGTGATTTGATAAAGATGTGTAGCTCCAAACCAAAGCTTGAGCAAATGTATTTTTGTCCAGGAAGTGCTTTGCGTCATCTGTATTAAGTAACACTTCTCAAAATCTAAATAAGTGACTTAGTGGTCACTTCACAGTAAACGTAAAGCCTTTGTGTGAGACATGCATGTATTCTAAGGTATAATACTATACAATGGCCTGGCACACTGCTCCTAAATAGTAAGAATGGCTCAAATCCCCACAGGAATAAATTTAACTTAATTATTCTCCAACCCCTTGCCTGTGCAGTCAATGATAAACCAGTTTTGATTTGAGATAGGGGATAAGACATGACTTTAAATAATATATTGTGGGTGGTATAGACTGATGTATCTATGGGTGTGGTGCAGGTGTATAGGGCCAGGATGTTGAAGTTCATGTGCAACTATCATTTGATGCTCAGCAGATATGAAGGGCAGTAGTAAATGGAATTTATTGCTTTATTGATTAGGTGACTGACTTTGAAGAAAATTCCTGGTATGCCATGATAAGATTTTTCCTGGAGTGTACTTTTAAAATCAGTATTAGGTGTTTATTATGTTTGCATCTAATTGTTTTCGTCTTTAATTGTTATATTGGAACACACGGCCACACCTTTTAGAGAGGTGTGGTAGTGGTACCTATCTAGATCTATTGTGGCACACGGCGCATGTATGGGCGTCTTTTTATGGTTTTACTGCCTCTATATGACGACCACATGTCAATGAACAAATACGGCGCCTTCCTGTTTCAGTGCTTTTACAGCCATGGGTACACTGTTCCACCCTGGTTGATCATCAACAGCTAAGATAAGAACACCTATGATCATCAATTCTCCCACCAGAGTACACTGTGCACGCAATCATTTCATTTGTCTCTCCAATAGTCCTAAATTATAAGACAAAGAGTTTTTGAAACAGGTAGAGAAAATGAAATATCTTCTGATTGAAATCTAGTTTCACTAACAAGGCTGGTTTAGCCCCGCTTCTAGTAATATCACTCCTTTCTCCCCAGATTGGTGGTCTCATCCAAACTAGCTTAGTAAAAGCTGTACATTGACTTGTTTCCTCAATAAAGTCACTTTTATTCTGTGTGAAGTGATGTTACAATCGTAAAGCTCTGAATTTTGCTTTAAATCTATGAAAAGGTCATTTGAGTTAAGACTCATCCATCCATCCAAATCAGTTCCCATATTGCTGTTTGTTTTTTCCCTCTACAGAAAGTCAGGGACATGACATTCAGGGAGGGGAATGAGTTCAAGATCCGCATCAAGCCCGACGACAACTGCAACTCGTAAGTTCACCTCATAAGAGGTCGAGTCAAGTGGTGAAGCACTTTCTGAAAATGTTTGACAGATCCATTGTCTCTGGTTCATAAAGTTTAGCTTTTAGATGTGGATTCAATTACGTTTAATCAAGGGGAAGTTGACGTAGCGTTCTGTGACACAGGTTAATGTTTCACCCACTTCTTCCCTTTTTCATTGTACCCTTTTGACCTCTTGTGTTCCTGCCTCCATTGCAGCTTCGCCATCAACATCGGTCATGATTCTGAGAACATCGCGATGCACTTCAACCCCCGTTTCGACACAAACACCATCGTCTTCAACTCCTTGTCCGGGGGAAACTGGGGTGACGAGCAACATGAGGGAAACTTCCCCTTCGTTCGTGGGGAGGAATGCAAGGTGTGTTGGGAGAGTATGAGAGTGTTTGTCAATTCTCTGTAATCTCTCAAACGTCTGTTTAGTCTGATACCAAACAGCAGAACCATTTAGTCTCTAACATATATTTAGATACAAGGTTTAGTCTAAAGTTAAGGAACACTGCATGTGTATTAAAGTCTCCCTACTTACCTTCTTTAAAGTGAGACTTTGCTCAATTTCAATCACTGTCTCCACAAGTGACAATTTCAATATAATGATAAATGCTCAAACATAGCACAAGAAAAGAATAGTCACCAAGTCAGTGAACTGACTCAGTAAAGTCAGTTACACAGCAATATCTATCTAATTTTTTGCTATAATATTTGCTAACATTAGTAACCATAAGCTACTGTCACTCATACCAGAACAAGAAAGGTTGTATCAGCAAAACCCCTGAGTATTTTGAGGTGAGGCAGGGCACATTTCATATGCTTAATTTTTCAATTGTAAGAGGAAGAACAAGTTATTTCTTCTCTCAGAAGTTATATAGAGTCTCACGTTAAGCCAGTTTGCAGAGTAAATGAAAGTACGCACAATCATCATGTCTCAATATTCCAAAAAAGGTAGATAATAAAAATAACTGTGGCAACAGAAATGGTACTGCTATAAACTATGTTCCAGAAAGTGTTTTCCTTACATTAGTTTAATGATCTTACATCACACTCTGCAGCAAATATCTAATTCCAGAGGCTTTTAAAGAACAAAGTTGCATTCTTATGGTTTTATCATTGTTTAGACAACACAGGCTCAGAGCTGCTTTCGGGTGTGATTATAGTTCACACACAGACCTGCTGTATTTGAAAGAATATGTTTTGCAGACCATTGGCGGGGTACTTTTGCTGTATTTATTGTAGTCATTTGGCTCAAGCTCAAATTTCATAATGTCTTTCGCCATAAGGAGGTTATTAGTGTGCTTGGTATCTGTGCTGTAACACTGTTAGGGCAACACACACTGAGCTATACAATCATGAAGGGGTTTATAGGCTCATAAAACTTAACTGCTGAGCGAAATACATAGTCTTACCTATCTATGAGTCAGTCATTCTTTTTACACACTGTACATGTTCTCTTATCTTTTCACGATATGAAATGAACTGAAACTTGACTGACACTGAAAGATAAATTGTGCATGTTCTCTTTCTCTCTCTTTTTTAAAATTTAAAAATTTTTTTTTTACGTACCTCAGTTTCATGTCACCTTCGCCAATGGGAACTTCTACATAAAACTCCCTGATGGCTCCGTGTTGAACTTCCCCAACCGACTGGGAGACATCAAGTACAAGTTCTTTGATGTCAGCGGTGACGCAAGGATCATCGGCATCAAGATCAAGTAGAGGTTCAACCCTTCTTAACCCTTTGACCCTTGACCTGTCCACCTTTTGTTAGTTGTTGAAATAGGCCTGATTGTTCATCTTTTCTCCTGCTGAGGCTTATGGAAAAATAACTTTAGATATTTATACCAACATGGAGTGCTGATGTTGTAATAAGAGGAATTGGCCTAAAGAGGGAGCCACAGCACACCACACCTCACTCTGCCTGCTTGACATCTCATCAGTCACTGGGTTTGTTAATAAACGCTGTGAAAAAAAAGGAATGAGTGTCGTCTCTTTCTCTCGCTCTTCATCTCTCACTCTCTGACACGCACTGATACAACACAGCATACATAATCTCCAATGATGAGTCTTAACCCACAAATGATGTATGCTCTTTTAACTCTATATGCAATATTAATGAAACACAGACATTGTATATTAGAAATCCGAAACAAAGGTACTATCTATACTTGTATCTAATCAGTTATCTGTATTTCACAGATTTGGCCTCAGTCTGAGCAATCATATAAAAATTCATGCAGGTCTTAAGTCAGATTTTTGTGCCGGTGCTTAACCAAAAATGGAGCAAAGTGAAGTTTCACATCACATTGTTATTTAAAATGTTGCTTCAGTGAAAGCAAAACATGAAACAATGAAACCAGTGCATCTATAAAGACATGTCAACATACATTTAAGCAAATTAAAACTGTTAAAACCAGATAAGAGCCACTGAACATGCATAGGCAATGACTTAATACATGTAGGGTCCATTTTATGATTGTATTATCCGGCATAAATGTGGATGTGTGTGTCAAAAGGGTGACTTGGAATTAGACTTGGGCCACATTGAAAAATCTAATGTGAACAAAAAAAAGGAAAAAAAAAGAAAGAGAAATTGTAAGTGAGCTGTAAATAAGAGTCGATCATTAATGTGGCATGTGGCAAATAAATCGACTGGACTGTAAGGATAGAGCAGGTAATAGAGGATAAAACAGGATAATGCAAAAGGAGAGATATGACAGAGGTGAGATGAAGCACATTCTTACAGAGACAATTTGCAGGAGGACTCAAAGAGGCCGTGGCCTGAGGCTGAGGAATGTGGCACGATGCAACCACATTCCCAGTAAGGAGATGAAATATCCTTTACGTGTGTGTGTTTACGTGTGTGGGTAAGGTGGATGGCAAATGGGAGTGTAAAAGGAAAAATGTAAGCAGTCTGATTCCATTGTCAAAGTATTACTTTTTTTTTTTTTTTTTACAGCAACTGCAAAGTAATTAATAGCTGTGATGAATTATGAGTTACCCAAAAAAATAAACAAACAAAAAACTATTGAAAATCCCCATGTTTTTAACTTTTTAAATGCTAATTCAAACCTTTTTAATTTGGAGAATAACTGGCATTTTAATCCAGATATCAGTAGCTTAAAGATCCTGTCAAATGTGTATTTGTCAGAATGATATCATCAATGTCAAAAAGGCAGAATTGTTCCCGCCCCAGTGTCTATGCTCAGTAATCATTTATTCATTCACTAAAGGTCCTGCAGTGGCGTAGTCACGGCCGACCCGGGGTCACCTCTGCTTGAACCCACAGACTGACCTTTCTGGGCCAAGTAATCTTTATAGTTCCGAGTCAGAAGAGTGTAAAGAAATGGATTGATACAGCTGTTCCCATAGGTCAGACATGTGACAAAGAAATTCACATAATTATGAGCAGCTGGAGTCAACGCTTTGAGGGACTCTGGAGAGAACAGTTTGGCTAGCTGCCATCCCCAGAAAGGCAAGAAACAAGCCCAGTAGGCCACTACAATGCTAAAGATCATTGATACGACTTTTTGTTTGAGTCCTTTCCTCCGGGAAGACTGGCCTCTACCTTGTAAGCTAGCCTGCGCCGCCCAGTAGCGCCTGGCTAGCCCCACATACAGCCCAACAATTACCAATCCAGGAACTAAAACACTTGTAAGAAACAGGACTGTGATATAAGCCTTGAAGGCCTCATGGGTCCAGGTAGGGAAGCAGATCCTCTTAACCAAACCAGCCGTGGTTGGTTTGGCCTCCCTGAGTCGGATCATCACCATCATGGGAAGCGTTAGCACAAAAGCTGTCCCCCAGATAATCCCTGCCGCTAGCTTTCGTTTGCGGGACGAGGACCTGTGCGCGCTGAAGGGCCTAGCCACGGCACGGTAGCGTTCCAGGCTCATAGCAACCAAAATGAAGACGCTAGCATGCATGGTGAGGAGGTCGAGGCTCAGCAGGATGCGACAACCAGCCTCACCAAACAGCCAGTCATGGGCGAAGTAGGTGCCGACCACGAAGGGGATGGTGGAGAGGTAGAGCAGGTCAGCCAGAGCCAAATTGATGATGTAAACGTACATGGAACCTGTCCGGCGCAACGCGGCTGAACGTGTAATGATGAGTGTGTACGTGTTGCCTGCCACACCCATGGCGCACATGATCATCAGCGTGGCACCGAGCAGAGATGTCACCCAAAGGCCACCACCACTTTCCTGGGACCCTCCATCTCCAGCCCCTGGGCTCAGGACAAGTCCCAGCTGTGGAGTAATGGTGGCATTAGGAGTGCAGTTCATTGCAGGTTCACAGATGAAAGAGGTCAGGCCCTAATGTTAAAGAGCCAATTTGTGCATTAAATTAGAAAATGTTGTCTGTAGTCTGTAAACATTTCATGCTGGGATGCGAAGCACAGATTGAAGATGGCACCTGATGAAAGACAGTCATTTTCCTTTTTGTTTTGTTAAAACCTGTTAATTGTTGGAGGTAAATCCAAGAAATGGCATTAAAGGGCAATAGGTGGAAGAGCAGGGATGACAACAACTGTTAACCCACAGAGAAAATGTAAATAGACCACTGACATGGCTAGCAGCTTCAGTGTCAGTGACTACAGAGCTGCCTGTGGCTTGTAGTGCTTATCCCCAAAAGTAAGGTCCTCCACACAGCCATTTATCTCTTTTTCTCTCCGTGTCCACCGTGGTGACCACAGTACATGTCCAGTTTTGGTAAAAAAAGTTTTCCTTTACAAGTAGGGTTGAATCAACAGCTGTACTAGATCCAGTCTTGTCTTCTCTCTTCTACATTTCTACCTGCATATAGACACCTAAGTAGTACAGATCCTTTGCTTTGTCCAAGTGATCTTCAGCCCCTATTTGACTCCTTGTTTTGATAGAATAGTGTTGTGTCCGTGTTCTTTGGAGTTCTCCTGGTCCCAGTCCTCTCCCTCCTCTTCTCTTCTCTCCTCTGTCCTCCCTCATTCTCACCAGGGTGAAAAACTAGCACGGGCCTATAGATTTATGAGGTGTTCCTCTCTGGCCTCCATCTGCTGTCTCTGAGCTCCAAGGTGTAGTTTTAGACACCCAGAAATCACTGGCAGGGGCAATTGTCCACAACCACACACACGCATACCAATGTAAAACAGCCAAACACATCATACATATGCATAGGCCTAAATAAAAAAGGAGCATATTTATTAATTTCAGTTCATTTTAGAGGTACTTTTAAAAACAAATTTAATACACCTCCTCTCTTTGTGAATTATAAGGAATATTTATTCATCGAAGATTTTGCTGAATTTTACACTTCACACATTTAATATTTTTCTAAAACTTGCAGTATAAACTGTTTTTTGCATCTGCATTAATTCCAAGTTGGCAGTACATTGAAATATGTCTATGGTGCAGGAAATCTGATGGAATAACTCACCTTCGGCCTAAAGAGTGATAATATACCGTAAGCGACTATTTTTAAAATGATTTGATACTACTGAATTCACACACAAATCTGTACAGAGATTCCTCGACAACTGCCAGAGGGAATAGTTTTATTAGTGATCATCAGTAAATGCATGTGCTATGTCAGTCAGCTATGGTCAAGCATAGAAATACCTTTATTTAAAAAATGGATGACACCAAATCAACTCGATCGTAGTGTGAGTACCTCTTTAATCAAAAAACAGAAAAGGAAAACAAAAAATACCACTAAAATGTATCAATTGACTAACTATAAAAAATTAGGAAAAAATAAGTTATTATTGGAATTATTGTTTGTTTTAACAAATAGTATATATATACTGTATGCCACATGGAGGTGCTGTTAGGCCATGTCATGGCTTGCAGTGTTTCCAGATTTTTTATCCCAATCTCCTTTAATGCCTTTCAAGTACATCTTTGACAGAAGTACTCACATGTCTCCAAATCTACTTACAAAATCAACATTTGCCTAGTCTTAAAAGAAAGTACAAAATCATAAAAGTCGACATGAATTAATGATATAAACTGTACAAATAGTGTGTCTGAAGATATTGCTTTGCTTGGAAAAACTCTCTCTTTGACCTTTCGGACTGAAACAGCATAATAAGCAGCACGATGCAGCTATAGCTCCTGAACTGGTCTGCAATACTCTTACTGAATATAAATGTTCTAAATCATGAGAGTAGTTACAAAGTGAATAACATTGCTTTTATTTTAAAAAAAAAGAAAGAAAGAAAGAAAGAAAAATTCTGAATCCACCACAGATACAATTGTCTGTCCGGTGGATGGTCTGTACCTGTCTGACCCATTTGACTCCCTGTACCTTTTTAGTATTACCCAATCATCACAATTGGCCATAAAATACATAATACAAGAGGACCAAGGCACTTCTCACCTTAGAAATGTCTTTTTCTTGTCTGACTGAATATCTAATAAACGTAAAAATTCCAACATCATTATTTTACCATGAGAAAAAAAATGTGTAAAATTATGTTTTTATATTCCCATAGTAAGCTAGCATGGGCAACAGGGACCATGTTTGAACAGGCTGAGAAAAGACCGTCATCTAGTATTTTAAACATGTGGTACATAAAATCCAAAAAGACTGTTTGATTGACAAGCACCACAGCAATGAATGCCAAAGCTGTCACCAAAATTTTACATATTTATTTATTTTTTAATTTAATGTCAGTTTTTAAGGCTTAATTTACAATAGCCTTGGTCCTCTTGTTTGCATTTTTAACCCCATTGCCAAAGAAGACCTTTGGGACTTGGGTTGTAACAAGCTCCAGTCTGACCATATTAGTGATGAAGATTTTGCTACCGTTTCCCCAAATCACCAAAGGAGTCAGCGGCAGAACTGATGTGGGTCCGGTGTCAGATTGGTGATGGGCTGAGAGGAGAGGGGATGGTTCCACAGGCCTCTGGTCCATCAATGCCTGTGCTTGAACAAGGCTTCCACTTGAAAACAAACCAAAGTCCAAAGTTAGAAAAAAATGCTTTTTAACCATGCAGACAAATTTATTTTGTATGACTAATACAATAGAGCCTTGGTGTTTCATTAATTTGCAGTCATTTGCCCTTGTCATTTACGGGTTGTTTAGTTGGTCTGTCATTTTGCCACTTTGTTCCAGAGTAAAATATCTTGAAAGCTATTCGTTGGATTGCAATTAAATTTTGTACAGACATTCATGGTTCCTAGACAATCTGACTCATCTGGCTTTTCTTGTAGCACCACTAGAAGGTTGACATTTTTGGTTCAATGTAAGCATGTTAGCATGGCAACCACTACCATTTTTCTAACTGTACATTTCAAGAAGTAAGAACTTGAAAAAGGGATCCCTCCTCAGTTGCTCCTGGGTGGTGGGTGTGTGCTGTCCAGACTGTGAAGCCCCTTGAGGCAAATTCATGATTTGAGATATTGGGCTGTAAAAAATAAACTTAAATTGACTTGACCTATCCATCTTATGATTTGGATTTCTTTACACGGAGCATTACAGCCAGTAATGTCCACGGCATGTACTCTACTTTCTGCTAACAATCCCACAATGCAATGCCCTGCATTTGATAAATTTATAGAAATTTACTGTTGTCTGACTCTAGAACTGTTAGTGATGACGATGGTTGATAAGTGTCCGAAATGTCGATTTACTGCTCACTATAGAGTAAACTAAGTAGTTTATGAGTGAATAAGGAAGTGATTTTGGACACAGCCAAAGTCTTGTTAGATAAGACAGATAGGTATATAAGTACTAGTGAGTGAATTGTGACTCTGGTGGCTTTCTGCAAACAAAATCTCATCCTCCCTTAACTATCACAGAGGTATTTAAACCACAGCTGCTTCACTAGAGCTGCTCAATGGCCAGTAATGGATGCTTTAATTTGTATGCAGAAACTCCCATGTTGTGTAAGTTAAAAGGGCATGTACAGCTTTCCTTAATAAACAAATATATAACTTAATAAACAAATATATAATTTATTCCATGGTGCCCCTGTGGAGCCGAGTAACTATTTAATGTAAAAAACAATAACAGCCACATACAAAAGAATTAGCAGCTCATTATAAAGGCTAATAGCTAATACATATTTAATGACTATTATAAAGTTCCGAATTCTTACTTGTGTACTCCTGAGGGGACATCTGAGCGCTGATGACATCACTGAAGTGTTTCAGCCAATCCTGCTGGTCGCTCTCTGTCTCGCAAGTAAACAGGAAGCCGCGGTCAGGTGTTACTATGGTGATACCGTGTTGCCAGGAGCCGTTGCAGTGGGTGCCAGCAGGCAAGCCGGGGGAGGCGCTGTAACCGTGGTCCTTGTTCCCCAAGAACACTTCACCTTTGGCAAAGGCATCCTTCATAAAAAGGGAGAATGAAAGAAACAGAGTTCAACTGTAAAGTATAGACTCCTCATCATGTTACTGTTTATCAGGACACAGTGTCTTACTTCTGTAGCTTAAACAAAATGAATTGCTTTGATGAGTAAAGTAATCATGTTTTTGTTTCAAATCTCTGCTAAATACAGAATTAACTGACCAACTTACAGTATATGAGATGTTAGGTGGTTTATTCTAAAATCCTTTGTATTTGGCATAACATAATGACACCACAATGATAAAAGACATAATAAAAACTGTTTCGTTCAACTCAGTCATGTTATGAGTACATGTGAAAGGTACAATAAGCTTTATATACTTCTGAATTTAGGGTGCTGTGACGAAAAAGTACCAGTCTTGTTTTTCTTAAGTTGCTACTCTCAGCTCCCAAACAGTTGTTTTTAGCCATGCTAGCAGCGCAGCTCTTGGGATGCAATGTCAGACTGTTGGCCAGTTGGTCGGTCCACCACTTTGGTCCAGACTGAAATATCAACTACTGGATGGATTGCGATCCAATTTTGTACACACATTCATGGTAATAGGATGAATCCTATTGACTATGGTGATCTCCTGACATTTCCTCTAGCGCCATAGTGGCGACATTTTTTGGTTTTTAGTGAAATGTATCTTGAACTATTGGATGGATTGCCATGAAGTTTGGTACCGACATTTAGGGCTGCAACTAATGATTCTTTTATCGATTAATCTGCCAATTATTTACTTGATTAATTGATTAATCATTTAGTCTATAAAATAGTGAAAAATGACTGTCACAAGTGCCAATCGAAAAACAGTCCAAATCCTAAAGATACTTTATTGACCATCAAATATTACAAAGAAAAGCACCAAATCCTCACAAGTTGAAACCAGCAAATGTTTGCCATTTTTGCTTAAAAAATTACTGAAACAATTAAATTATTAAAGTATAGATTAATATCTTTCGCTCAACTAATCGATTACTTGGTCATTGCAGATCTACAGACATTAATGTTCCCCTCAGGATGAATTGTAATCTCTTTGGTTTTCATCTGGCGCCATCACCAGATTAAAATTTGAATGTGTCCAATACTTTGGTTTATGACCAAATACCTGCAAAACTAATGAAAATCCCATCAGCCTCAGCTGTACTTTGTGTTTAGCGCTAACTAGCAAATGTTAGCATGCTATGACGCTAAACTAAGATGGTGAACATGCCTGCTAAGCATATTAGCATTGTCATTGTGAGCATGTTAGCATGCCGACGTTAGCATAGCCCCACAGAGAGAGGCTCTTATAGTCCTGTTTGAGTTTGTTTGCCAAGTAGTGAGAGCAGGCCAAGTTAACAATAAAGTGGAGGTATCCATTAGATACATTATTACAGTATTACATTCTTTTTTGTTAGCCTCCCTTCATGTCAGGATGTCAAAAAGCTCAAAGACACTCCCGCAGGATAGCTACTTGCCAAGATGAACCCTGCTGCCCTCCCCCAGTGTACCAATTAGCTGTTGCATGATATCCTTTACAAAAATATTTCAAAAAGACACAGCTGAGTTCTTAAACTTTGTTCTGCTGTAACTAACTCTCAAATAAATCTCACTCTCTGTTGTTAGCAGTGTGAACAAATTGCATACACAGTGAACTATTGTATACACAGCATCTAACATGCATAATTTAGTTATTATCCAAGTGATCAAATTACACTTGCTTTGAGCTTCCTCCACATATTCCCAGTAGACTTCCTCTTCCTTTCATCTGCCAGTTTTTCTTGTCTAACACTCTTGGGGCAAGTCGGACATTTCAGTCACCTATAATTATTGCACCCCTCCATTGAACTATTACATCAGCGACAATGCTGAGCTAATCTGGCATTGCTATCTGATGTGTATTTAGCCAAGTCTTGGGAAATCTGGATCTCCCCCCTCTCAAGGCAAGTTTCTGAGATAACCACTACAATAAAAACTCCACTCTAGTGATTCAATGACTCAGAATCTCACTTTCACAACGTCTCTACCTGCACTGATATCAGATAAATTAGGTAAAAGGTTGCACATAGAGTTGTCTGTAGAAGTATCCAGTGTATCTTATAGGATAAAGCTACTTTGCAGATTAGCGTTTCACTTCATTTTCAGGCAATCCACACTGTGAGGTGTGCAATAACGTTACATATGAATGAAAGGACCTTATATCACCCTATCCCCACTGACTCATGGCTTCATATCCACAACATCGTCTACTTAATCTAATTTGCTTGATGGAAAAAAACCTCCTCCTCCCTATCCCCATGGTGCTCATTTATATCTTTTTAGAGCACAAGAAACCATCAAGGCACCGCTGTTGGTGGGTTGTGATAAAGAAACTGAACCACAGTCACTCAGGCATCAGCTAAAGGCTAACATATAAACTGATGCCTATACTGAAGTCTTTCTGATGTGCGCAGGTGTGTGTAAAGATGCCATACCAGCGGATCTTTGAAGTACATGAGTCGCCTGTGGTCCAGGGTGAACCAGCGTTTCTTGAAGCCTTCCGTGTGCTGCAAAGACAAACACGTTGACAGAAACAGTCAGACATGAGGTGAGTGAGACAGAGAATGACGTACAGAGAGAGAGAGAGAGAGAGAGAGAGAGGGAAACTGTATAGAGACACAAAGCAGCATTGTATTTGTGCCAAAGGTGGGGTCTGTCTGGTTTTTAAATCAAAAAGTGATTCATACTCTTAAATTGACTCTTTTGTATTAAGAATTCAATTTACACTCATATAAATCTGAGAAAAGCAGCAAATCCTCACATCAGAGAACCTGGAACCACAAAATATTCGCAATTTTTGCTTGAAAAATGACTTTAGCAATTAATCAATCATGTAAATTGCTGTCAAGTCATTTTTATTTGTTAATCAGTGGAGACTAATTGTTTCAGCACCAAAAGTCAAAGTCAAAAAGGGCATTTTTGTATCAAATACTAAAACAATACTAAAATATTGAAAATAGATGGAAACTTTGAGGACAGGGGATGAGTGTGTGCTGCTGGTGTTCTATTTATGTCTTTCTTGACTGACCCTGAATCTCTTTGCAGCTTAATTCAACCACTTTGTCAAGAATACTTCTTTTTATGAATCAGTAGTGTAGCATTCTCTTGTAAATGTAACATTTGACCATGAAAGTGCATTTAATCTGATCTCTGGCTTTAAAAAAGTGATACAAAAGCATTTGTCCTTGTTTGATTTGCATGGTTTTCTGTTAGTGCTAAACACTCATTTTCCCCCTGGCAGCCCCGTCTGAATGTTTATGGCACCGCTTTCATAACACTCTGATTTTGAATTTGAAAAGTCAGACTTGTCGTCACGGCTGAACGTTTACATCAGTGCAGCAGATCCAAATCCACGCTGAAAGCAGCCATCGAGGAATATGAAGCACACCACCTTCGGGGAGTTTATTGAAGTGCACAGGCAGCTTGAGCTCTTTTCAGAGAGCTGAGCTTCAAATAACGAGGACGCTCAGGTCCCCGGCTGCTGCCAAATTGTCCTCATAAAAGTGTTTGATATTTTCGTTGTGGCATAAGCCTGAACAACTGACTTGTTCCCTTCTCAATTCGCCTGTGACACCTTCCACAAATATGTCTCGCACGTGTGTGTGTGTGTGTGTGTGTGTGTGTGAAGGAAATGAATAATGACACCCATTTAGCAAATCAGCCCAGTGCAGAAAGTTAGTGAGTTCTTTCATCTCTCAGCCTGACAGATGGAGATTAAACTGAGAGTCTGTGTCTGTGTGTGTCTGAATACAGAACTGGTTGTGTCTGAGGATCAGGTTGCTTGGTGTTGCCTGTGAAGGTGCTTCAGCCTGAATCCTGCGTGTGAAAGCACCTGCATGTGTGTACATATGCTAATACAAAGTGTTAGTGTACCTCTGCATGACTGCATGCATATGTACAAATGCCTCTTTGTGTGTTTGCTTAATCCCAACATATGTCTGTGTTTCTGTGTGTACTTGAGGTTTTGACACCTAAGGATTAAACAGATCTTCAGATGGAAGCCTTTTATTCCCTCTCAGACAGACTGACAGACGGACGGATGGTGCAGGCAGGCAGGTAGGACCTCTCAGCTGTCTGTCAGCCTGTCAGGCAGCGGTGGCAAGCAGCCACGCTGACAGCTGGGCTTGTTAACCTCTTAGCCCAGCTCCCATTCCATTAAAGCAGGGAGAGCGGGAGCTGGGATCACAGGAGGAGGTTTGAGGAGGAACTAGTTAAATGGAAATTTAGTTTGAAACTCAATTCAGAATTAAGCCTGCTTTAGTTTAGTTTTTAAAAATTGTGTGTGTCAGTGTGTAATTAATACTATGCATTTCTGCTTTGACTTTTTTAAAATGTATGCATATCATTTATATAGTATAATAGCGACTGGACAACAGATTATTTGCCACACTAAGATAGAGATAGAATGCATTTAAGTCCCGCCCACACCGGAGGGGAAAACAATTCATCGCTCTCCATTGACTTTG
>LKNJ01004184.1:2115-39324 GCA_002120245.1 Maccullochella peelii | reverse complement strand
CAAACAGGTCCGATCCATGGAGGCCCCACCTCGCAACTTACAGGACTTAAAGGATCTGCTGCTAACGTCTTGGTGCCATATACCACAGCACACCTTCAGAGGTCTAATGGAGTCCATGCCTGAGGGCTGTTTTGGCAGCAAAAGGGGGACCTACACAATATTAGGCAGGTGCTCATGTTATGGCTGATTGGTGTACATGATCTCTGACACAAGGTACCCTTGTGCTGTTTTAAGGTGAATGCCCACGCAGAAATATTTGAGCAAGTATGTCAAATGGTCACCTCCCACCTCTACTTTTTGTTTAAGTTTGCAAAATATGTGAAAGAAACAGTTCTGGTATCCAGAGCCTCGCTTTCTGCCAGTGTTGAAAAATACTCTTGTACACCACCACCCTGTCAATCAATTCACCCTGTTTCAGACTGTTAGGCCATACAAAAGAAAGATGAAACAAATAAGTAAACATGTGAGTGCTCATTTATTTGCATTTACATTAAAACAAACAAATCAGACTCCCATTAAGGCTGTTACTGAATGAAGAGGTTTCTGTATAAGCTCAAATGATTCCCAAATAGAGACACTGATGGGTTGCAAATCAATTTCCAGAGGTTGCTGCTCATAACAGTCCTAAACCGTTTCCAGTCTGTTCATGAAAATGTAAAGAAAAACATACAGCATCAATTTTTAAATCTCTGTTTTTCACCATGCTACAGGCTCTAGGGATGGCAGTGTTGGTCGGACACAGTGAACAACTATTGGGACGGATTGCATTTAAATTTTGTGCTGGCATTCCTGCACCCCAGAGGATGAATTCTGATCGTGGTGATCCCCTGACTTTTCATCTAGCGCCACCAGCAGGTTGGCATTTTTGACTTTTAGTGAAATGTCTTGACAACTATTGGATGGATTGCCATGAAATTTTGGTTCACACATTCATGTTCAACCTAAGGATGAATTGTACTAACTTTGGCTTATCGTCTAGCGCCATCGTCAGGTTAAAATTTGAATCCGTCCAGTAGCCTGCTTTGGTTTATGACCAAATACCAGCCAAACCAATGACATTCCCATCAGCCTCGGCTGTACTTGGTGGTGAGAGCTAATTAGCAAATGTTAGCATGCTAACACACTAAACTAAGATAGTGAACATGATAAACATTATACCTGCTAAGCATCATCATGTTAGCATTGTCACTGTGAGCATGGTAGCATTTAGCTCAAAGCACTGTTGTGCCTAAGTACAGTGTCTCAGAGCTGCTAGCATGGCTGTACACACGAGTCTTGTTTCCAAATATTTAAAGATTGAGATACAGTGTTCCAATTGATTGGAACAGCAGTATTACCCGCTTACATCACCAACAAATTTGAGAGACAATTGACTTTTCTCCTGTTTTAGATGAGCTACGATTGAGGTAGTATAGATGTATTTAAAGGCACAGGATGGTCAACAATGATAAGCTATAATAGAGTATGAAGTTGTTCTTTTACACAGGACAGGAGACATTTTGACATGTTACAATAGGAAAAACACGTATAAACAATAAAATGAATGATGGCTGAATTCCATGTAGCTGCTTCAGATTCAGGTCCTGCTATTGTTCATGCTGGATCACTGTCACGGCTTACTGTGCTGTGTGCTTTTCCCGCTATCACAAGTGAAAATGTCTGCTGAGAAAAAGGCCCATCAGTGTCGTCAGAGTCTGGATGCCTTATTTAAGCTGGCAGAAATTACAGTATCTGATATTTTGGGTCATTTTGGTCATGGTATTAGTGTGTCCAATGCTGCGCTGAAGAGAAAACAATGGTAATGCATGAAACAAAACTTTTTCAGTCAAAAATGATTACAGCATAACAGCTCTGGAAGAGAGAGCTGTTTTTGTTACAGTTCTGATTTCAGTGAGCTAGAAGGTAGTTCATGCACATCTCAGCGAGATGCCTGATCCAAAAAAAGACACTAAAACAGACCAAAAAAAAAAGAATCCAGTCACCACCTCCAGTCATTTTGTCTGGTCTCTTTCATTTTAGTAGTCTTCTTCCTCTTATAATAGTTTTGACTCAAACCTCATCTCACCAAAGAGTTCTGGTGTCAGGTGAACACTAACTGTTCTGAAGAAAGTCATTGCAGTCAATTTTGACCGCATCCAGAGTCAACTTCCCTCCAAACTCCAGCGACTCTATAAAGATGTTGTGACTGGGGAAGAAGCTGGGTATTTCTAAAAACTCTTCGTCGTCCTCCTCCTGATCCTCCTCGTCCATGTTTCCCGGCCCGTGTGATGAGATGTAGTCAACAGTTGTGTTGGTGTCCAGAGAGGTCTGCGTGTGGTCGGAGCTGTCCGAGTCGTGGGAGAAGCTCTTGATGTAAGTGGTCAGAGGGTAGACCACAGTGGCCGGCTCCATCGAGGAGCTCAGGCTGGTTTTAGGAAGGAGCTGCGAGGAGACGTCTGTAGGTGTGCAGGTGTCACTGCTCTGTTTGGGCAGCTCCTCAACGTCCACCAGGATGGGCTCTTCTTCCTCTTCGGTTACACTGGAGTTACTCGGCTGCAGCTGGAGGTTCATCTTGCCCTATTTTGACGGGAGATACAGGCTTAAACTATGAAGAGTGAGCTGCAGTGTACAGTAGTTTGTATTTTATCCCCTTTTATATAATTACCTTCTCCTGGATACACTCTTTTGCCCATTTGCTGTTTGCAGGATCTGGCACAACATCGAGCATTATGCACTGGAATAACACCCAGAACCTGAGGGGGAATGTGGGAAACTGCTGAACAATATGGCATGGAAACTTTATTGCTGCGTCATTTCTTTGACAATTGTTGTGTTTTTTAAAATGTATTTATTTTCTTTGCAGAACTATGGATGAACACAAAAGGAATGGTGTGAGCTTGTTGGTTTCTTTCACTTATAAATCCATATAGAGCTGCTGTTGTTCACGTACCTCTGCTTCACTGCTGAGCTCTGGCACAGACACAGCAGAAATAGCACGATCACAGAGATGACCACACACACTAGTAGGAGGGATAGTTGGGTCTCTTCTGCTACAGTGACAGTGAAACAGGGAGATGTAAGATAGCAGCACATACATTTGTCTCCTCTGGTACAGTCAGGTAAGGCAGGAAAACAATATACAGCCATATTATTCATTTTGTTGTAAGAAATTCTGCTGGAGTCCTAAAGAGAAAAGTGATCTATTACAGCCAGTAGTTGGTGTTAAACAAATTTAACCAGCAGAACTAGTTTCATCCAATGTTAAATGAATAGTTTGACATTTTGGGAAATACACTTATTCGCTTCTGGCAGAGAGTTAGGTTAGAAGATCGATACCACTCTTCACCACATCTAACTCTCTGCCAGAAGCGAATAAGCGTATTTTCTAAACTATTCCTTTAAAGAAACTTGGAAAGCTGCTTACGCTGGATGAAGAACTTGACCTTCTGATGTGCAGGGCCTTCTCCTTGAGCAGTTGAAGCCTTCATCCACAGGCTGTAGACAGCTGGAGACAGGTCTTCGATGATATGCAGCCTCTTTGAAGCCGATATCGAGTCTGAAATACAAATGTATATACACACAGCAGAGGGGCTGTTTTAACGAAAGCTGCTCACATGACTGTGTGCACCCAAAGAGTACGTGCCACAAAGAGCATGCCATCACCTCAGTGTACAAGATACTTCAGTAAAAAAAAACAACACCTCAGATGAACGGTTCTTACAAGTCTGCAAGTATCCACTGCTCTCTAAATAGATGGTATACTTGGTGATACAACCCCCACGCTGACCCCTGGGAATGTCCATCCAGGTCACCTTCACTTTGTTTCCCTCAACTTTCTCTTGGACTAATGGACCAGCTGCTGGGGCTGCAAACAACAAGCAGAACCCAAAAATGACTGCTCAACACGACGGATAATGAAGGAATATTTTAATACTCCTGTTACTAACTCAGCCGTTGCATTTTCTACCAGTTATGTTTATAAGTTTGATAAATGTGAAATTACTGAATAAACACTGATCTTAGATCTTACCTGATTCCAACGTGGTGACACCTGTAAATCTGGTCCTACTCACTGAGCTGTCATTATAGAAAACATACACTGCTCCCTCGTAGCACTCAAATGGCTTAATACCTGCACAAAGAAAGTTAGTGGTATGGTATGTCTAACTTAAAGAAAATGATATCAGAAAGTCACCAACTGGTGTTATTTCACCTGTATTTACTGTAACTCTACATGTCCCACCTGTAATAACTGCATGGTTGTCACTCCTGCCCAGTCTGAGCCATCTGAGCTCCTCCAGCTTGTAGCCCTCTGGATACCACTCCACCACATACGCTGCAGGTAGCGGTGCACTTTCGGGCTTTCTCCAGGAGATGGTGTGGTTGTCTACAGTTACTTGCACATCCTGATGGGGCTTGGCTGAAAAAAAGAGAAGCGAACTGCTTAACCATCACTACTAAGAGTGAATCATAGGGACACCAACTTCACCCTGGATTCAGTGTTACTAATGACTCTTAGATTTACCTGTAGCCTCTTAACAACCCAGAAAAAGAGGCAAATTCATGAAGCTACAGACATAATTAAACAAGCAATCACGCTTACAAAGTGTGCTTCTTTTTTTACCTTTTGTGTGATAGGTTGTAATTTTGGCAGGAGGGGACAGCCCTTTGGAGTTGCAAGCCCACACTGTCACCTCACAGTTGGCACAGAACGGTACTGAATAATTCCTGGCATCGGCGCTAATATTAGTGGTGAAGACCAGTCCGGAGGTATGGCTGTAAACTCTGACTTTGTACTCTATGATTTTCCCTCTTGTGTTGGAAATGTTCGCCTCCTGCAGTCAGAGAAATGTTTAGAAGTCAATCATTGAGCTTGGCACCATATATTTGCTTTTGTTGAAGGAAAATAAACAACAGATCTTTGTGAAAATCAACACACTGCTCAAAATCAACATGCTGCAAGGACAGTATGTAAGACTCATCATTTCTGTTCATCTCCTCTTTTCTTGTAAACTGAAACTGTGGTGTCTGCTGTCAGGTTTCACTTATCTCTCACTGTCTATATGTGACATTAAATGAGTGTCGTGTGCGTGCGTGTGTGTGTGTGTTTGTGTGTGTGCCTGTGTGTGGTAGAGGGTGGGGATGTGCAACTGTGTGTGAGGGTGTCGCACCTCAAAAGTGGTCAAGGGGTGACCTTTAATTTGTGCAGAAAGTTGTAGTGAAGAAGCAGGAAGATCAGAAAGTGTTACTATGGCTACAACACCGCACGCCCACGCAGAGACAGATTGTGAGAGGGGAGAGGGAACACATGGAGACTACAAACCCTCATACTGATTAAACTGTACAGCAGTGTTACGTTTGTTTCTTTAAAACTCACCTTCCAATAAACTCTCAGGGATTTAAAGTCAGAGGCAGATTCAGCGTACCACACATCCAACTCTTTGGCAGGAGCTAAAACAATAAAATAATAGCAATGTATAATACTGAAATCACATGTAAGAACGCTGATATTTCAGTGTTTGACTTTACCGGAGTGGTTGTTTTTTCAATGAATGAGTGAAAGACATGTTTATAGTCCCCCTAAGTTATTCCTAATTGACTGTATTAGTCTGTGACGCAATACTTTCAAATGTTTTAAAAGTGACAAACATCCAATCTGCAGCTCTGGTACATTTTCCTTTGAGAGCTCAAGTCTGGCAGCAATGAGTAACACTTCCAAGAAACCTTGTCTGAATCGATGTGTACATCCACATCTGATCAAAGAATAAATAAAATCATGGAAATCAAATACAAACACTTGAAGGATGCTTGAGATAACATCCATGACAATATCTTGTTGCCTTTATATTGTTAAAGTTACTTTAAAGTCACGTGGTAAAGTGCTTGCGTATGCAGCGAGCGCTTCCCTGTTGGTGAGTTCAAGTGCTGTTGGGCAACAAATGCCCAGCTGCAAACCTTTTAATGCAAGAAACTAAAAATGTCACAATATTGTGATGCATGTGATGCTCATGTATAATTATTGTTTTTTCTTTCAGAAATACTTAACCCTAATGTTATGCTTGGGTTCCTGGAGACTCTTTAACATCTCAAAAAACATACTTAACATTGTTTTATCAGCTTGATGCTTCATGACTTTACCTAATGTTATCAGAATTGCTTATAGATATGATTTTGAACAGATGACATGTCTCAGAAGTCAGTTACAGAACATGACACATTTCTTGTGTTTGGGGACACCAGCTGTAAAACCTGGTTAAATACAATGTTCATATGCTCTATATCTGCGATTGGTGTTGCCTGTGCTTTTTACTCAGAACTACCCTTCCAAATCTCAAATAAGTCTATTAGGATTTATGTTTTTGGACTTTTGTTTGTTCATTAGAGGCTGAACATGGAGTTAAAGCCCAGTTTGTGGCAAAGAGAAGGGCTTTCACTTCAGTACTTTCCTACACATTTGGTTTCAACAAGGCCAGGAGAAAAGGAAAAATGTATTTAAAGTAAACAATTCATTGTGTAATTATTGCAGCAGGGTCGGTGGGACCCCAAACAATGCGAAGGGTGAAGATTCAGCACCTACTCACAACTGCACTTCTATTAAAGGATGTTATTACTTTCACAAGAAAATGTATTGTGGTAGATAAGCTTCCTCAAGCGCGTTTCAAATCACTGTGAGTTGATTGTCACACAGTCCTGGACGAAACCAGAGGCTGCCTGAAAGGTCAGAAAGCAACCGAGCTGTGTTGTGTTTTGGGTTTTTTTTGCCATTAGGTGCAAAAGGTCTTACACTGTGTACTGTACACAAGCTCAATGTATGCATGAGTTCAGTATGCACATCCAAGCGTATACATTTATTTTATTTTATTTTTATTGTATTTTATTGATTTATTTACTTACTTTTTTTCCCCTTATGTGCGTTATTTATTTATTTATGTTTGTCTGTCACTGTGTATCGTGTTGTTGGTTGTCTAAAAATTTAAAATAAAATAAAAGAAATCAACCTAGCTATGGTCGATGGGAATATCATGTTTAATCACATGTGTGGACTTTCTTCGGTGGCTTAGACACTATGTGCTGAGGAAGAGAGACATACGAGTGTAATTAATTCATGCGTTCAAAACATGCTTAAACAAAGAAAATGTATCCAAAAAGTCTTCAGGTATTTGTATAGCTACCTGCATATCTTCACACCATTAGTATTACAAATATGCAGCAATATTTACCATGAAGCATCACTATCTTCTTTATCACTCTGGCTTGATGTTTGATGACATATATGATAAGACTCAACTACAGTTTACTGATGATGTTTATCATTATAGATTTTAATCTCAGTGTACGCCACTGTGCATACTGTGTCTCCTCACTAATGAATGGTTTTGTTCTCAACACACAACCCAATAAGGCCTGTTTCAGTGGCTTATAGGCATCCTGCAGGCAGTCAGTGGGGAGCTGATAACTGCATACAAAAAACCCAAATGAAAGGAAACATTACTGCATTATCTGATAGCTTGCATAGATAAAGTGCCACAGAGATATTGTAAATACTCCATTCCGATGTTTGCCTACAGACAGAGTCAGTGGTGCTTTCATTCAGGAAGTTTAAAAATACACACAGGTTGGTCTTTGAACAGAGCTGCAGGTTCATACAGCCGGTTTGCTCACCTTCCTCTTGAGTCCAGTTGGAAACGTTTGGGCTCCACTCGCTCCACAGGCCGGTGCTCAATTTGGATCTGACTCTGAAATGGTACAACTGGTAGGGCTCCAGAGACGAGATGGTCCAAATCTGTACCAAACTCATCGGCACACCCTGTAAGTCAAAGTACATGCATTTATCATCTTGATTTAAACTCACTCATCCATGCTCCCAACTCTTAGTTCAATAAAGATTTCTGCCTGTGGTGAAGTGCCATTTATGATCACACTGTAAGAACACCTGATAGAGCATAAAATGTCAAATTTCAGCTTGTTTTTGAGACATTGCGAGTTCACCTCTGCACACATCAACCTGACAATCATATCTGCCTTTAGCTTTGAATCAGCAGAAGACCTTTGAGGTCTGATCTTGCAGTGAAGGGTTTGATGTAACCTTCTGAAATATCTCTTGCCACATCTCACTGGAAGTCCCTACATTTTCAGAGTCTGGCCCAGTCTGAAGAGCGAAGACTTCTTACTGAGTCTGGATAAGATGTCCATGTCTGTGCGTCTGCTCTGTATTGGATCTCCAGGTGTTGAGTGCTCACAGACGGCTCCACTTTGATGATGCACTCTCGGGACGAGCACTCGGGTTGGCCAACAACAGGAGTCGATGGCATCGCTGCTCGGATCAACACAGTCACCAGAGTGGTCAGGAAAATTAAAAACAAAACTCTTGAGCAACTGTCACAAGGCAGGATGCAAAGGGCAGACAAGATTGAGCGTTTTTGATGTTTTCTTTGCCATAAAAGCAGCGATTGAAAAGATAAGATTCCTCTGCATCATTGCTGGCCAATCGGAGATAGCCATCACTTAGTGGAAAAGGACGATGGAGGTTATCAACCATCATAAACTTCAAGATTATTACATTACTCATGAAACATAACACACTCTCTATGCAGAAGCTGCCACTTAGGGGATTTGGAACACTTATGGGATGGCCGATGATGTGCTTACCAATGTCACTGAGTGTGTAGTTGATGATGATGGACTCTACAGAGCCCAGTGGATTTTGAGCTTGGACCCACACAGAGATCAGCTGGACAGAGCTGAACACGTTGAAAGTAGCTAACGGTAAAGCATTTCCCTTACTGGAGTCTTTGTACGACACTGGTCCATCTATGTGGTTTCCGGACACAGTTCTCACCCTGAAACACACAAAGCCAAGTGTCATTTGACAGTAGATGCAAGCAATATGAATATATGCAGAACGTTCAGTAAATAGGATGTTTCTGTTAGTTTTCTCTTTCACACTCACCACAGCACTGAACTGTTCCTAAGATAAGTGTCTCGTCCTCTGTTCCAAGTGCAGGACACAACGTCCCTTTTATTATTTCTGACCTTGTTGATGCATGAAATGTTTTTAGGGCGCTCTGGTGGGTCTGAAGGACAAAGAATAAGAAAAAGTTATTGAGCAGAGAACATACACCTTACAATCAGCCAAAACAAGGCTTTTCAAAAGTTGCAGTAATACATTGCTTGAACATGAGCTGTCATTCCAACACATTACTGTAGAAATATCCAATTAGGAAGCAATATTATTAGTCTATTACTACTAGTCTATTATTACTTTATTTGGTCATACCCTCAAAAAACACAAATATTCTGTTAGTAAAGATGAGTAAAAGTAATCCATAAAGTGCTATTCCCTAATGTTATCAGTTACATTGCATAAAAAGATTTCATCTTTTTCAATATTGCATGTGTCATTACAGAACACGTATTTGTATTGATAACATTGCGTGCATGTGCCAAGTTAGGGAACTGGCATGCTGCATGTGTTCAAAAACAAGATCCTCAATTAGCCACAGCTCTGTGGTCAGAATAAGCAACTTATCACAGTTAGCTTTGACACTTAGTTGCACTCAGCCTACAACACGTGAACAGTGTGTACTCTAAGTATAGAAGAGAAAGCAGAACCTCCTCAGCTTACAGCTCTTTGTAGCTTGAAAAGTTACAGTCATGCCTTCAAGATATGAAAGTCTCACCTTGATGCACCATGCACTGTAAGACACCCTGCAGGACATTTTGTGCACATTCACAAAAGTTTTGTGAGTTCTGAATGAGAATAATGTGTGGAAAGTGGAAAATACATTTGGTGGCTGATCACTATTTGAGCTCATGTTGTACTTATGTTTCGTATCTTACATATACTCGTATTAAAGGCTTGGACAGCCATTTACATTTAAGGAAAATAGTGTGAAATCCACTAAACCTGTGCATAAAGAAACTTTTCAGTGGGATAGCTGTTTCAGAGAGGGATGCTTTGGTGCTCCTTGATGTCATACTCACATCCAGCTGAGATGTCCATGCCACAGGGGTCCAGAGCACTACAGGTACACTGACAGCTGTATGTTCGGTTCTTGGTTATGTTTACCACATTAAAATATATTGTTGTAGAATTTAATTCTTTGTGGTTCTGTAGTGTTGGCGGATGGTCGCTGTACATGGATCCCTTGCAACTGCAGTTAAAGGTGCAGTACACCTTAAAACTGGAACCTCGCTGCACCACAGGCCCAGCGCTGGACCAGATGGCACAGGATTTCTTACCTAAAAGTAGAAAATGATGACTTATATAGACTGCATGTTCGTATTATCAGATGAGGAAATGCACAAAACGTCAAAATCATCCTTATGCAGATGCACAACTTTGCAAACATCATTGATAAAATACATAGTAGCTGCAGTGAATGAGAAATGAGAACCAATGACAAACGGAGTCTGGAAACACCGTCAGACTAACTTTCCATGTAGGCTAAATCCACACTATCTAACTTTTATCTCCAAACAATATGAAGAACAAAATATTAAAATGTGCCTTACATGCCAACTGAAATGTCAGAAATATATGTCCAGCGTGGGCTTACCTATGCAAAGCTGCACAGCCAGCAGAGTAACAGCAGTGAGGATGGACCATGTTTGGGACATTGTCGCAATGAGTCACCACTAAGTGCCTTCTTATATATGTCTCTTACATCGCCGCAGGGACTGCCTGTTTACCTTAAAACAAGGAAAAGCACACAGATGCATTAGGTCCATCATGTGTTTGGATACAGCGGTTTCAAATGTAGCCTATTTATCGAGGATTCATGATAATGATCAAAAGTTTATTTCTGGGAAACCACTCGGTGCTTTATGAGTTACACCCCCCCCCCCGGTTGCTTGCCCTAATATGATCCCAGTTGTAGTATATTAATATGAAATCTATGAAAATATACATTTTAAGCAGAGCCATGTAATAGCGCCGTGTATGCCAGCTGCGCACAGTCAATAACGACGGTAATAAAAAGAGGAAAAACAAACATGGGCTACTCACCGAGACATCACATCCCAGCATCATATCAACCGTTATTGACTTCGGAGGCTTTTGAAGCTCTATCCGTCATCATAAGTAGTCCCAAACATCTTTATCTAGAGCAGTGTTTCCAGACTGTGGTGAAGTGACAGCGGAGGCTCCGTGTCGGCTGACTGCCGCCTCTGGTGTGAGGTGACCAAGTTCACTATCACACTCAGTCACAGTTCAGCAGTGAAGCCAGACACACAGAGGCTTCACGGAGACTGTGCCGATGCAGGCTGGGCCTATTCATCATTAGCTAACAGCCTTTACAACTAACATAGAGCAACAATTACAGAGTTTTTCCCCTGTAATATTCTAATGTCTAAATGACTAAAAGTAGCCTATCATTTTCCTAAAATATTCAATATTTCAATATTCAATATTAGAGTTCAGTATTAGAGTTCAATATTTGCCAAGAAATTTTCATAGCTTCCTTAAAAATGATCCTGCTGTATTTGTTTTTTTTTGTACAGTTTAGCATCCCATCCAGAGCTGTACTGTAGCTTCTTAAACTCTGTCTACCACAGTGACAGACAACGCAGATGCAGGTTTGATCCCACATGGTCCTGAATGCCATATAGAAGATGAGAGGACTGATTTCATATGTACATGATGAGGAAAGTCTGCAGGCTGTGTATGACACCTGTAAAAGGAAGAGTTGCAACAGCACAACAGCCCTTCAGATGAACTTTTCATCATCACATTTTCCACACAGCATCAAGCCGCTCACTCCCTCTATCATATCCCCATGTGATGCAGAGGGGGACTTTCCCCTTTAGGCGTTTACATTTCGCCTTTAGATGTACAGGCACAATACGGGGCTCAAGATTAATAAAATAACTGCATTGTTACACAAAAAAACATCAGAAAGAGTGATGACAATAAGTCTGATATATAAGTCTGATCAGTCATGCCAATAAAGCTTATTTGAATTTCCAGAAGATTTCTTCCAACTTCAGTCTGTCAGTGAAGTAGAGACCCTCCTGAAATTCTGATTATCAATGAGGAAGTGAGATGACTCTCAGGAAGTCCTAAAAAACGGTGTTTAACTACAGGTGGTGCATGTATGAGTAAAACTTTAGGTTCAGGAGAAGATTACTATACCACACACTTTTGTGGCATTATCTGTAACAGGGAAACCACCAACTGACTTTGGTCTGGGTGTGTTTTGGAATAATTTCACACTCAGTGACACTTCACTGCTCACAAAACACTAACATAAGAAACATACAGAGGTCACACCCTAATATTAAAATAACATTAACACTTCAGCAGTCCTTGCAGAGCAGCTGTTTTGACTTGATGCTAGTTATACGTCTTAACTCCCAATTGTGTATTTACTTTAGGTGGTTCACCAAGTTGTAACTATGGCTTTATTAATGGCTAAAAAATCACTTATCAATTATATATCAGTAATAAGCCAGCTGAAAGAAGCACATTTTGGTTGCCAGGTTGTGAAAAGTCTATTTGGCTTTGGTATATCCTCCTCTGGCATTATATTAGTTTAGTGTTCTTGTTCTTTTTTAGGTCTTGGATAAACCAGGAATAGACAGTTTGATCACTTACCACCTGGAAAAAGACTGCAGGGCAACCAGACCACAATCAATTTATTAACATCTTAAAATAACATTTATAGCTGCAGACTTGATTAACTATTATAGTGAAAAAAACCTTTAGTAATGATTTACTAATATTCATAACTGCAGACTTATAATATAAGAAACTCACAATCCTTTATTAATGATGTACTCACTCTCTAGTTAATCAACATGTCTGCAGCTAAAATTTTGGTCCAGATCCTCCACAACTTTTTTCCAGAAGTCTTTCCACTGGAGACGTGTTCTTCATGCATTAAAGAGCTTAATAACAAGACTAAGAGCCATGCTAGCAGATCTGTGAGGTGCTCTGTGCTAACACGCTCACAATGACAATGCCAACATGTTGGTGTTTAGCAGGTATAATGTTTACCATGTTCCCCATCTTAGTTTAGCCTGTTAGCATGCTAACATTAGCACAAACACAAAGTACAGCTGAGGCTGATGGGAGTGTCATTAGTTTTGCAGGTATTTGGGCATAAACTAAAGTGGTGATAGCACCAGAGGAAATGTCAGGGGATCACCAAAGTCAGTAGGATTCATCCTCTGGGGACCATGTATGTCTGTACCAAATTTAATGGCAATCCATCCAATAGTTGTTGAGATATTTCAGTCTGGATTACAGTGGTGGGCCAACCAACCGTCAGACTGACATTGCTGTCCACCTGCTGCAGGTAGATACACGCCAGCCAAAGAGATTTTCCAAAACCTGACAGCCCAAATGTTGTCCTTATTACTTATTACTGATATTTAAAGCATCAATACATGATTTATTTAACATTAACAAAATTAGTTACTTTACAAAGTATGTCTATATGGAAAGTGGTGCCAACATAACTATACTGAGGAAGGGCTACACACTTATCAGAATTCAATCAAAGTCAATATAAACATTTTCTATTCATTTATTAACTGGATTTTTTACAGAGCTGATTGTAGTTACAGGTCATTTGTAACATGATTTTCTCTGATTACACAAAGTCACTGAGGTCATCATTAGAAGAGAAATGGTGCTTGAATAATGCTTTCTTGAAATTCAGTCTAATCATTCAGTCTAAATCCTACCTCTGCGCGTCACAGAGTGTAGTGCTGCTGACAGCAGCTACCTGAGGGAAATAACCACCAGTCAGCGTTGTCTCGAGTGCATACTGAGATAAACATGCATCTGCTGTGTCAGAAGTCATTATTTCGCCCTGTTGTGAATCCAAAGAGAGAAAGTCTGCTTCCACATTGTTCTCGATGGCCCTCCTCCCCTGTAAGAAGCCTCCATTTAAGACATTTGTTGTTTCATGAGTTTTAGGCCCCAAAAGACCATTAACAGAGCTGAGAGTCAGCCCCAGAGGCGAATTAGAGAAATCCAACTCGACACTGGACAGCAAGCCTCCCAGGATTCCTCCAAATGCATTTGAAAATCTGTCTTCCTCTCCACTCATTGGTACATCCCTCTGCTCTTCTTCTGTCCCCTTCCCCTCCTCTCCTTGTGGAGCCAACTCAGCAATCTGGGGTTTGTAGCTGACATGTTCCAGCAGGCTGTCAACCAGCACTGTCCCAGGATCTGACATCAGCAAAGGTGTCCCTGCTGTGGGTTGTCCTGATCCAACCGGGGATACTTCGACTTGGATGTTGGGGTACACGTCGTCCCTCTCCTCCTGCAAGATGAAACTGATGGGGGACAGCGGAGGGTCACTGTAGGTGGACGGGAACGACGGTTCACTTCCGTACTGCTGGAGACAAAAACAAACAAAAGCAAAGCCACAGTTGGATTTGAAGTGAATATAAAGCAAATATGTTGGACAAACGTGTGTCATCGAATCTCTGGTGTTCACTTTTAGCAGCTCACAAAGTTGCATGTTGTCAGAGTGAAAGCAGAAAGTAATTCAATTCAATTCAGTTTTATTTATATCGCGTCATATCATAACAAAGTTATTTAAGGGCACTTTTTCATATAGAGCAGGTCTAGACCGACTCTTTATATTTACAGAGACCCAACCATTCCCACCATGAGCAGCACTAGGCGACAGTGGCAAGGAAAAACTCCCTTTTAACAGGCAGAAACCTCAAGCAGAACCAGAACCAGAACCAGGCTCTGGGTGGGCGGTCATCTGCCTCAACCAGTTGGGTTGAGAGAGAGGGAGAGCGAGAGAGAGAACATACAGTAGCACAGTACAGTTCCACATAGTAACAACTGGCATCACTTTCTATGGTAGTCGAGACTGGAAAACCTCTAGCAACCACAGTGTTTTTAACATATTTCATTGTATTCACTTGTATTAAAAAGGTAGTGAACTGACTTCTCTCTTTTAATAAATATTTCTGATAGCACAGCATTCGTATTGTTTATGTTGATGCAGTTGTTGCAGTTGCATGGGGAAGCATGAATGTCAACACAGTTGGCTTGCTCTGATTACCTCCAGCAGTCTGATGGCAAGACTGTTTCCTGGTTTTGGTAAGTTCTCATCAAACCAGGCAGGTCCCCAGGATCTGCATTTCTGTTTGATCCTGAGATAGAAAGACAATTAGGTTTTAAAAGGCAGAGCAGTTGTTCCAGTATTGATAATGATGGTTTATTATCAGATGCTGTAATGACGCAAAAATGGTACAGAATTTAGAAAAATACAACAAAAACAACATTATTCTGCTTCTGTGTATGGCTAATGATGGCAACACCATATTGCATGAAGCACACATTCAGTATCTCCATAGCTAAAACCACCTAACAGATTGTGGTGCTTTGACCACATGTTTTTGTGATAGGGTTTAGGGTTCTGTTCACATCAATCATTTGGCTTCTTGTTCATGTGCTCAGGTCGTGGTGTTGTAATTCATGAAATCAGCCACAGTGACATCCATCGTAGTTACAGCTAAAACAAAACCTATACTCAATCAAAATCAGGTCCAGGAGATTGAGGGAAAAAGTGAGAGTCCTCAGAATACTTTCACTATAATTATATGATGTTTGGTATCTGTTACGGTGACTGTTGTTTTTAATAAAACAATGATGTTTAAGCAGAAATAATGTTTACTTATACCTTTCCCTCACACAACTCCAGCACATCAGGTTGGCTATGATCGCTATAAAGAGCGTGATGATGAAAACAAACACAATCACCAGGCCAACTAGAGGAGACAAGAAGGGAAAGACACAACAGTTTAGTAGAGTAGCTGTCACAGAGTTAGGAAAACAAAGTTCTCTTTAATCTTATCACTTTAAGATTTCTTGCCATGAAATAAAATGGAGGGGAATAACAGTTACAGGCAAATGCTTTCACAGAACAGGCTTAATTAATCGATGTTTGTGTTTTTAATGGGCACACGTGACGGCAGCGGGAGACCGACCTGCAGGGGTTGCAGGCTGAGAGGAGATCCGGCGCCCTCGCGGCCCTTCTCCTGCTGAGGTGGATGCGGTCAGCTGCAGAGCCAGAGCTCCTTCAGGACAGTCCAGCCACTTCTCTCTGGGACCGGAGCCAGACACCGTCACTGGAGAGAAGCAATTGACAATCATGTTATTTTAGTCATTTAAGCTTTAACATATGCAATTTGGCAAGATTAACTTCCTTAATTCAATTGCTACAATCGGGCAGAATTCAGTAATCGTAATGTTGTGTAGAATTTCGGCCCTATCAATCAATATGAATGTTGAAATCGAAAGTAAATTATTGACCTTGGAAATAACAGAAACAATCTCAATCTCTAGATTAACCCTCTGGTGAGATTGTTTTGTCAATCGCTGTTTCCAAGGTCAAGAATGATCTTACAGTGATGGATGAGAAGTCCTTGTAGTCTGAAATGTGAACATCTACGGTTTTATGGGGCAATTCCCAGGATTGTGTGATATGATCGAAAGCTACAGAACAGCTTCTAAAGGGACCCTGTGGTGAGGTTGTTTTATCAAATATGAATGCTGAAAAATGTGCAGATTTGCAGGACAGAGTATGTAGGTAAAGGCTGATTTGTGTGTTTTTGTCAGTGTGGTGCAGCCGTAATTGCTCTCTCCAGACTATCACAGGATACAATAAACAGCAAAAAAGGATGAGAATAAGACAACACATTCAAGTAATTTTAAATAAAACATCAGATAAAATGATTTAAAGAAAGCATCCAGTTCACACACAACGTGTCACATAAGAAACAGGAAAAAGTAAGCTCTCAGGTGCTTTTACACTGAAGTTCCAGAAATAGTGTGTGAAGCAGGCTGGTTAGTAACAGCCCTACTGTTGCATGTGTGCATGTCGCCACATAGCTTCCTGTTTGTGGTCAAAAGCCAGTTCCAGAAAACTGTATGATTCACTTAAGACACTATGAAAATGATGACAACCAGGGTTTGCTCACTACGGAACATCTGCATTCCTTAGCTATATGTTGAGAACTTTGCCAAATACATATTCAAGCAGACAATCAGGACAGGTTTGGCACAACAAGAGGTTTATAGGATATAACTCTGAGTCAGGCTCTCTGAGACAAATCTAGCAAATGTTAATGTATGGTGATTCATTTTAATCAATGTTGTAACATCAGTTATGTGCCATTGGCTCTGTTGTCATTTTTGGATATTTTGTCAGTTTCAACAAATGATTAATCACAAAAAAATAAAACAATCAACCAGCAGTTCAACGTTTGAATTTCACCACATTACTGGAAGTGAGGGGTGAAAACCCTGCTGATGCACTGAAGGTTTGTGGGAGGGGAGTATCAATGGAATGCTGGTTGCACCCTTTCCATTATGTAACAGTGGTTTGTGCTGAAACAAAATATATGCATACTATTGCATATATTATTTCCTGCACATACTGCACACGTACACAGGAATGCTAGACAGCCTTAGCCTGACCGAGGTAAAGTACATACATAAAGAGAAGTCATCGTGACGTGCACGAACAGGAAACGACTCACAGCAAAGTTATGTTTCCTCCAAACCTTTAGATCAAAGTGTAATTTTATTTTGACAGAGCAAGTTCCCCCAAAATTACATTTATTTTAATTAAATGATAAATCAATTATCAAAATAGCTCCTGATTAATTTTCTGTCGATCAACTAATCGATTAATCAATTAACTGCTACATTCACATATATAAGATCAACACACACAAAAGGACACAGTGCGACTGCTCACCGCTGAGTTCAAAGTTGCTGGAGTCCAGCGTCTGGAGATAGATGGTGTAGTTTGTGATGAAGCCTTTCTGCTGGTCTACAGGCAGCTCGTCCCACTGGATCTGGATCTGTCTAGCCTCGTGGACCAGTACTGACACACTGGGACCAGACTTTGGCTCTGAAATACATACAGTGAGACAGAGAGAGGATGATGGCTGTAGACTGTCCATATAAATGCCATGTGTGGTCTGAATCTCTCATGTAGTTGTGCAAAATGTATCACATGTTAAACTCAGATGTTGAAAGATTTTCATTTTTTAATTTAAAATTGTAGGAATAAACTGTTTTTGGGAGATGTGAAATCTATGAATCTTACTCTGTTCTTTTGAGTAGACCAAACTGGATGATGGAGCACTAACACCCCTGGTGGTCACAGCATACAGAGAGATATTGTACCTCATGCCTGCAGTCAGACCTGAAACAATACAGGAAAACTGATGAAACAACCATTCTCACCATGAACTCCACTATATTTTATAAACATTCAACTTTACTCATGAACTTCAGCTACAATAAGAGTATCATATCAATTTTAAATCCTCAACAGTTATTGAAATTATAAAAGCACAAACTATTGTAATTCACCAACTACCCACAAGAGGCCACTGCTTGAAGTTGAAGCCCTTTTGTCTTTATTTATAAATGTTTTGTGCATTGTTTTATGGATGAAACATTTTGTGGCTTTCTTTAATATAATGCAATAGCACATTTTGTTTCACTGTGTGTGTGTGTGTGTGTGTGTTTCTGTGTGCGCAGACAGGCTGTCTGTTGTCTGTGTCTGACTGGTAAGTGTTCTGTACCTGTGATGCATGTGCTGTTTTGATCTTCAGACAGTTTTTGCCACTGCAACTTTGCCACAGATACACTTGTCCATTCTAACACATAGCGCAGCAGTTTTCTTCCAGATGTTGACCAGTGTTTGTTCGCCGGCGACGACCAGGAGACAAACACTGCGCTGCCATTCCCTGCAGGAGCCAACTCTCTCAAAACAGGTCCAAAATCACCTAAAGACACCAAGAAAGGATTACACTTTATTGGGCTAGCCCTGTGATTGACTGGCGACCAGTCCAGGGTGTATGCTGCCCAATGTCAGCTGGGATAGGCTCCAGCCCCCCCCCCGCGACCCTCTGAGGATAAGCGGTATAGATAATGGATGGGCTTTTTTTCTTTACAACTTAAACATTTTTTGCTATTTTTTTGCCTTCTGTGTCTAATATTTGTGCTTACCTGAGTGCCTGAGTGGCACATCCGCTGGTGGAGATGTCCCATACAAGGTGACAGCGCTGATGCTCAGTGCTTGCACCTCTGCTGGTACCTGAACTGAACACTGGCTCAAAGCAGCACAACACGTCACTTCCTGTTTACCCAGAAAGATCTTGTACTGTTGCACCTCACCACTGTAATCTTCCGGAGATAAAGGCTGGGGAAGAAGTCCGTCCATCACTTAAGGTTTACTTTTTTGACATCATCCAGTAAGTGCGTTTTAAAGGAATATTTTAACAGTTTGGGAAATACGGTTTATTGATTTCTTGCCAGGAGTTACACGAGAAGACTGATACCACCTTCATATCTGTCAATTAAATATGAAAGGGTTAGCTTAGCTTAGCATAAAGACTGGAAACAGGGGGAAACAGATCCATTCAAAAGGTAACAAAATCCACCCACCAGCACCTCTAAAGCTCACTAATTAATACTTTATATCTCCTATGTTTAATCCACACAAAAACCAAAGTGAAAAAACAACAAGTTGTGGTTTCATGGGGGGATATGGGACTATTTCTTGGCCGGGCGCAGTCCAGCAGATCACTGGTAGCAATCTTAACATCTAATTTTCGGCAAGAAAGCGAATAAGCGTATTTCCCAAAATGGCAAACTATTCCTTTGTATTACAAAATGGGCTGTATCAATATAAAAGCCAGAGCTAATGAATAGCTTTGACACATTACCTTCCACAAAACTGTCACCATCCGCAGCCCATTCGCCCCCTGGCTGCCTAACACACGCCACACTTGCAACTGCTGAGATGGACCTAAAGATAAGTTTAACCACAGGTTTTGTTTGAGTGACGACAAACTCTCACATAACCACATTCAGATTGCCTTTGTTACGTGATAAGTAAGAATTGTGAGCTTGCCTTTTCCAGGGCTTCTCCCCCTCACAGATGGGCTCCATTTGCTGCAGAGCGACCTTCTGCTGGAGGGTGACCTGGGCGTGAAGCTGGGCGTGTTGGTATGCATCAGTCCTGATGATGAGTTACATGTTCTCATCTGGAACTCATATTCAGTCAGAGGCTTCAGGCCGTCCATTTGTATCACACCCTCACTGAGCTCCGTTCCCTCTCCCACTTTCTAAAAAACAGCAGGAGATCCGGTCAGCCGCACACTGCACGATTAAGGCTGATGCTGCAAATAACCACAAAGCTTTCACGGGTGTCATAAAATCACTTTACCCAGGAGCCATTATCGGTGCGGAGCCTGACATCGGCTCTGAGATGCTCTGAGGATTCAGTGGTTTCCCAATGCAACATGGCTGCTGTGGACTTATTCCCAAACTCTATCTGCATAATATGAGGGGTCTCTGGTATCACTGCAATACGAAAGAACATAGAAGTAGCGTGCACATGAGTGACAGTGATTGTCCAGTGTGATGAGTTCCCAGCACACCTAAATAACTCCAAAACAGACAATAAAACAGTAGCTACTTAGAAATGACTCAAAATGCCAAGGCTGTTGCAACGGATGTTAAAACTTGAAAAGGTTCTCTGAAACAGCAACAAAAGCAGTGGGCCAATCGTTCACCTCAAAGAGATATTACAAAAACAGGGAAACTTTGCTGATAGCAGGTTCAAATTAGTCAAACTGTGACGCCAGAACAACTTTCTAAACACGACAAGTTCACAGGATGACTAATTTCTCAAGAAAATATTTGATCATTCAGATTTAAGAAATCTTTTTAAATAGTGTTTTACGTAGATGCAAACTCCTTCATAAAGATAAGTGTGTTTAAGTGTTACAGAAATGAGAGCTTACCTATATCCTTTACACAGAGGATGAGTGGATCAGACTGCGATACTCCAAAGTCGTTGTAAGCAGTGATAATCAGCTGGTATTTAGTGTTTTCATCTTTCATTGCCCGTGGTATGGTGATTTTTTCAGCACCGTGGATCTGATGTACCAGTATCTGGGTCCCATTTTCTCTGATAATAAAACGTGTTAAAAAATAAGGTTTGTTGTTGTCAGAAGCATATATATTGACCTGTGAGAAAACAAGTGAACAGCTTAATTTGACCTAAAAATAACACCATACCTGTTGACTGAAATGTTATAGGTAGTGTTGAGGTGGGTTTCCTGTCCTCTCTCCCATGAGCAGTTTATATAATCTGAGCTCCTTGACGTTTCACAGGTAATATTTTCAGGTTTATCTGGAGGGACTTTAAGGGCAGAGGGCAGAAAACAAAATAGAAAAGTAATTGTCATTTTTTTTGTATGCCTGCTGGGAAATGCAAAACCTCACACTACACTACAGCTCAGTGACAAAAAGTGTGCTATTACTCTTATGTTTTACATTTATGTTTGTAAGTAGTTTTGTATTTGCACATAAATTCCCTTCAGAAAATAGTGCCTTCTCTTTTTTATTCATACAATCCTACATTTATATGACTGTAGACATCAGAGCCAACTGTACATACGGCCGCCTTTTAGGTCCCGTCCATCGACAATCTCAGGCACCTGACCAGTTGTCAGCTTGCAGAGCACTATAGATTGTGGCGTCCGGACATTGAACAGATTGAATATCATCGTGGTGCGGTTGACTCTCTTCCAATGATTCACAGTCTGACCATTCCAGTGCAGGGATATTTCGAACCTGGAATACAGTAACATATCTGCATCTGAACAAAACGAAGGGACATTTTTAACGTGTCTGAAGGAATTTTACACATAAATATAGGTACAGAAGACGATACGTCATATTGTATCATATTATATTTGATCATATTTCTACCTTTCCTCCCTCTGTCGATATTTTGTGATGTGGCAGTACACTGTCAGGTTTGAGCCCAGGAGGAAAGGTGGGGCTGGTTCAACTGTCAGGTAGCCAGGGCTTTTGATGTGCTGGTAGCCAGCAGGGAGCAGAGGGCAACCTGTCCAGAGAAGACAGACACACAGGTGTTCAAGGCTGAAGAATTATGAATTATTCAAAGTATGATTTAAATTTGATGGCACATATGAATACGTGCCACACAGTAAACGTGTTTAAATCCCAAATGCACTGATGCTGTCAGGGAACAAAAAACGTGTGCCTTCCCATGATTGTTTGACTGAAATTGAAACACTTACCGCTGTGGTCAAAGCTGCAAAAGCAAGTTTTAGCGCTGGAAACCACAAAAGCTACCAAACTGTGATACAGTTTAGGCTAATTATAATAATGTGGATGGATGAATGGATGTATAGATAGATACTATAATACTCACGCTTGTTGGAAAAACTGAGAAGAATGACAATAAATCTCCAAATGGTTGAGTAGAGGTTCATCTTTTTCTTAGTCTCTTAGAACCCACTCAGCATGGCTCAGCAGCTGTAAAGAAAAGTTATTTTTATTATAAATCACCAAATATTTTTTCTAAAAAATAATTTCATGGGAATTTCCGTATATAAAATCAAAATGTAGCTCAGCAGCCATCTGTGTACAGGAGATGTTCTGGCTAACATGATAACATTTACAGAAGTACAGGCAGCTCCAGTTATAGTAGCTCTGTGACACATGCACCACGGCAGATAAGAGAAAAGACATTTCTGTCACTGCGTTGTCCTGCTGATAACACGCATTGTGTCAAATCTGAACATTTGATCTTATAAGACATCTTGACAGGAGAGCGTCATTTCTGATGGTTATTACATGATTTTCCCACATTTTCCTCTTTATCAAAGATGCCACAAACCACCAAGTAACGTTAGTGTTATGCTCAGATAAAACTCACCAGAATTTCATGCCATCTGTGTGCCTTTGTAGTATCTTTAAGGTTTTCTTGTCAAGGGACAATCCAACAAGTCTTTAGCCACAGTTGCATCTTCTTCAGATTACTTGCTTTGCCAGGTGCATCTGACTAAAGTGATCTGTTTTGCAAATGACACATCTTAAAGAGGCCACTGACCTAGTTTGGTGGTATTTTGGAAAATGCAGAAACTTTGAACATTAGCTTCAGTATTTTGGTGCCCTACTTTAGTAGCCTGTTTGTCATTACCACAAAGGTTTAGTTGACTTTAATGTGCAATGAGTACCTGCTCTCATTAAACATGCTGCTGTTAGCAGATAATCAAGTGATCAACCCAACATGTAACATACCGTGGTACCATCGAAGCTTCACAGCAACCTCATTATGTTTTGTTTCCATTGGTCCTGGCACTTCTGAGGGGTTCATTTTTTTACAGTGACTCTAAACGTGCTGATGCAGTGAGCGGTAAACAGTTGATTCATATTACATCAAAAACATTAAAGTACAATTCACTGTTGTCTTTGAACTGACAAGAAATATGCATGGGCTGCCTTTTAAGGAGTTGATAAAACAAACTTACACTTTTAGTCTGACTTCACATTAACATCAACCCATATCTTTTCTCATTTAGCTGGTTGCTTATGTCTATATTCCCATTGCCAGAGCGTCGACTGTGTTTGAGGAAAAGTAAGCAGAGACTGAGAGCTTCTCAAGCTTTTTGCGATTTCCTTTCGTTGGTTATTTTCCATTTCTAACTTCAAAAGCTTTACAGGGAAAACCCAGAAGTTAGAGGGCGGTGCATGTGCACGTAAAGATAAAAGACCTCAAGTTTTGAGTTAGCGAATTTTCAGAACTGACAAGGCTGCATGCGAAAGGTTCAAAGGTTCAATTTAAGAAAAAATCCTCAATGTGTAACTTTTTATATGTGAAGACACCAAATATAGGTGAAATTGTTTTTTGAAATTTTCTGTCACACAGATTTCATACTCCACAGAGCCTGGCTGAAACATCCAGTTTACTGCAAACTAAATTCCTAATAACAGCAGGTATCATACATGCTCAACAAGGTTAGGCTAGGTTTGGCTAGTGAATGTTAAAATTTTCCCAGCCACTCAATAGATTGCCATTGTTTTTCTGGCTGGTGAGTGAAGCAAATCTACCAGCCACTTGCATATTTTACCAGCATTTGGCAGGTGGCTGGTGCTAATTTTGTGCCCTGAAGCTCAAGGTGATAAACCTGCCAAACCTCAGACTGAAACCGCAGCGTGAACATGAATACATAGCGGTCTGAATGAGAAGCACAAACTAAATGTCAGTATCATTTATATACATGCACATGAAGTTTGAGCAAATCTGACAAATCCAATATACAGTGGAAAGGAAAGCAGGAATATAGATCATAGTGATTTTTTTTAAAAATGGAATGTTTTAAGGATTTTATTGCATATTTTAATATATTAATGACATAAAAAGGTTTATTGAAAAGGCCTATTGATTGTGTTGTGAAACAGAGATGGCTCAGTTTGGGACGGCTGGTGGTTTATCGTGGTACAGAACAGAGGCGGTAAGGTTTGGGACAGCGAGTGGCTCCCAACTTGAACTCCAGACTGGGCTGCTCTCCAGCAGATACCGAGAAAGAAAACCTCTGAAGGAGGGAGGTAAAGAAGAGGAATAACTCCATCTTGGCCAGCTGCTCCCCGAGACACACACGCTTACCTGAGAACACACAATACAACAGGTGAGCTGCATTCACACAATTTGTAAAGGGACTTACTTTGACCATATAATATTGCTGCAGCTTTGAGTCTGAAACAACCAAAGAATACAGTAAGACATGGACCCTGATCCCCTCCCATCTATGCTAATCAGTTAGACAGGCAAATGTTTGGTTTAAACAACATATAACTGAGTTTTAGAGGTTTGTAACTACTGACTAACCTGCTGAAAAAGGAAGGAAGGCCTCTCTCTTCCTAAATTTGCCATCCTGGTCCAGAAAATGTTGAGGGTTGAAGGTGTGTGGAGTTTCCCACATGGTCTCATCATGTAGAACCGAGTTCAGTGTGGGCAGGATAATGGTGCCCTGAGGAAATGCCATTAATGAAAACAGTACTTCAAACTGATATCTTTTTTTTAGTATTTCTTCTAATGGAAAGTTGATCATCTACAATTGCAGGACAACTGGGCTGACAAAGATCATGTGATATGGTCAAAAGCTCAAGAAGAGCTACTAAATGGACTTTGTAGTAAGATTATTTTGTCAAATTACAAGGTGTAAAATGCCAGCAGCACCAAAGTGTCTTCTAATCTAATTTCTTCAAGAATTCAGATTATTTTCCTCAGTATAACATTGATTTTCAATCTAATTTCTTTTCATTAAAGTTATCTTCACATAGTTGAAAGGGACTGATTTGAAAACCATTGCTGATTCATCCAAGTGTTTGTGGGGAAAGGATGGTTTTTGAGTTGGTGGCCGAGAAG
This sequence comes from Maccullochella peelii, assembly GCA_002120245.1. Classification (NCBI taxonomy): domain Eukaryota; kingdom Metazoa; phylum Chordata; class Actinopteri; order Centrarchiformes; family Percichthyidae; genus Maccullochella; species Maccullochella peelii. The sequence goes on along the minus strand of LKNJ01004184.1, from coordinate 14,101 downwards.
CACTGCATTCAAAAGCTATGCTGCCAGAAAATCCAACTTAGAAAACAAACAATGAGCAAAATGCTCACAGAAAGCAATTCTTTCTCATACGTGCATCATGTACCTTTGGGATTGTGTACTTGTCGAGCGTGGTGTCCTTGCCCGCCATGTGGACCACATTGAGGGGGATGATGTTGCCCATTCTCTGGATTTCATGGATGATTGCATCAGTATAGGGCATGTTTTCTTTGTCAGCCACAGAGGGCTGTCTGGAGGAACCAATGACACCATCTATCTCAGCCTGTACTCTCTCTGCACACAGTGAAACCAGGAAACAGTGTGAGTCTTTGTACTGCATAGACGACTGAGGGGAAAATGATGTGCAACACATCCCACACAATTACTCTCCCACTACAGGACTGATCTGTGAGAGACCCCTGACATTATAAAGCCATGTCAAGATACTTACAAAATAAGCAGGCATTGGGCGGGACAGATATTACTCATACACACACACACACACACCTTGTATGTCAGGGTAGTAGATCATGTATAGCAGTCCCCAGTGTAAAGTAGTGGCAGTAGTTTCAGTTCCAGCACCAAACAGGTCCAGAGTGCAAATAGCCAAATTCTTGAGATCAAAACCAGAATCTCTGTCCTCCTTCTATCAATAACACAAAAAACAGTTTCTAGAATCATCTGACATATTTCATTAGAAAATGCAAAGAGAACAAACACAATACAAACACATAAAAACACTCACCTCTCCCATCTCTGTGAGGAAGCAGTCGATGTAGTCTCTCGGTGAGGAGGGGTCCAGACTTTCTCTGTGTTCCTTGATCTTGATTTCAACAAAGTCAATTATGGTTTGTGTCAGAGTGAATATCCTCTGGTGAGTTCCGGGCATCCACTTCATCAGCCAGGGCAAAGTGTTGTAAACCTACAGTTCATGGAGACAGTTAGCAGATCATGTGAGAATCAGGCAATAGTTCACAACTTGAACACAGACACAGGTGGAGGCTGTGGCAAACAGAGAAAAACTTATTTATTTTTGCTGGATTTGTCAAAAAACAGATGTAACCAGACATATCTGTCTGGTTAAAGATCTTTTCTCAACATTTTGCATTCAAAGAGAGGTTCATAGGACTTTATGTAACTGACGTCCACTCATTTAATATCTATGAGCTGCTGGGTTTCGATGCAGACATCAAAATAGCAACATCTGCTGGCAGTAAATAAAATTGCCTATTGGCCCATGTTCTGTAGATCCTACTCTACTTAAGTATGTTTTGTTTGTTACACAGTGGTGGAGAGTAACTAAGTACATTTAGTTATGTAGTGTACTTTTTGGGGTACTTGGAGTGAAATATTGGAGTGAACTTTATTCATTTGACATTCTTCTTCTTCTTTTCATATAAAAGGCTTGTTATAGATTAAACTAGTGGTTTCCAACCTTTTTGGCTTGTGACAAAAAAGCAGTGCCTAATTGGGGCCTCTTGTCACGTTCCAGATGAGTTGTTAGCAGTTCCAATAAAGACATTTCCACTCTAAATGTCTCAGATGGATTGATTTAAATGTGAACTGTTAAAATAAAATAAAATAAACTCAAACTGTAAAGAGGTAAAATTACCCAATAATTTGCAAAAAGATTAGACTTTCCTTCCTCTTCCATTAATCATCTGACAACCTCTCAGATTTATGTGGTGACCCTTTGGAGGTACCCGACCCCTAGCTTGGTAACCACTGGACTAAACTACTTTTGATACTTTAAGTACATTTTGCTGATAATATTTTATTTAAGCAGGAGTTTAATTTCAGGCCTTTTACTTGTAATGGAGTATTTTTACATTGTTTTATTGATACTTTTACTTTAGTAAAGGATTTGAGTACTTCCACCACTGGTTGCACATTTTTATCTAATTTAATGCCTTTTTGTGTTTGTTTTATTGTTGTTAAAATGTTGTTCTGGAACCGTTTTACAAAAAAGTTATTAAAACACATCATCGACTTGTGGGGTCTGGCTGCATAAATTCTGATTTTAAAAAGAGATTACTGCACACTGCATTTTGTTTACAAAGGAGGCTCACCTGTACCCACAAACTTCCCTGTAGTTGTACTATCTCATTGAAGCTCTGAAGAAGAACCTGGTGCTGCTTGTCAGTGTACTCAAAGCGATCCCCAAACACCAGACAGCAGATGATGTTGGACACAGCATTGCTTATCAGTGACTGGGCATTAAAAGGCTTGCCTGTAAAAATAAAGAGCAAATGTAAATAAGACACAGAGAAACTTTGCAAAAAAAACATAAAAAAATTCAAAACATAAAACATGTAAGCAGAAGAAAAGTACTGTGACTTAAGGATTATGGTTACGCATGATTAACAGGCTGGTACAGATACATATACACAGAGTGCCAGCCTCAGCCTAAATAAAGCAAAGAGGTGCGGGCCCTTAGATACTGAAGCAGGGAAATAGAGAGACACATGCACATGGTCCGAGGTGCACGGTCCAGTGCTCCACAGTGTTGGTGAATGCTTCTGTGTTGCAAAGTTGGAGCAAAGTTGAAACAGGGACAGAACATGTAATAAACATAAAAAAACACTGCCCTGTAACTAGTTAAGAAGCATTAGTTGATTAGTTGTTACTTGTTGAAAAGTAAGATTTGTTTGTTGCCTTGCTGAAGGGCAAAAGCCTCAGCAAGATATTGGCACTCCTGCTGGATGGATGGCTCCAAGGTCTTCTTGCCCACACCAAAGTTTCTGAGTGTATGAAGAGCAAATCTCCTCTGCTGCTTCCATGGATTGCCATTCGATACCACCAGACCTTTTGGAAACACAAAACAGCATTAGACCGGAGGTAATTGGAAGTGGGTATAACAACTAAATGCTAATATGCCTAATATGGTGTCAGCCTGATGCTACTACCCTAACTAAATACTAACTAGCAACTTTTTAAATAAAATGTAACACACACTACCTTTGTTCCCAATTAATTCTGCAAACAATGGTATGACGGGGCGATCCATGTAGTCCTCTCCTCTTTGGACCAGGGCCTCTCTCACAAGCTTGTAACCATTAATGACCACAATCCGTCCACCAAAGAGCCGGAGGCTGAAAATGTTTCCATATTTCTCTGCAAACTGAACACAGAGAAAACACTGATGTTTTGGTTCAACACTGACATACCTTCAGCGGACGTCAACTAAAACAAAATCAGTGTAGCTTCAGAGAGCGACAGCACAAACGCGCACCAGGCTGGTGTGGGTGGCGTTTCATGTTTAATCTCTGGATTTGACGGCTTCCTTTGATTCATTATTGACTTCTGTAGCCTCTTGTTGATACTAATGTACATTTGTTTCCTCTTCTACCCTAAACTCCCTTGTGGTGACAGATTATTCTGAGAAGTACACCCAGCAGCCTTTTGGACAATACAGCATTAATTCTGTGGCCCGAAACCAAGCTGCGACCACATGACTGAGGCCACAATATGCAGTTATAAAGGCCACTAGAAAACTCAAAGTACTGCAAAGCTCAACTCAAAATACAATTTATTTTCCTCTTGTCATTTCCTAATTTTTGGTCTCAATAAACTGGTTCAGTTCTTCTAATGCAAGTCTGGTAGTGATTGATTGGCAGTGAGATATAATTCCGAAACAAATAGCATACAGTTTTTGGCATCACTACCCTGCCAGAAGGCCTGGGTACTTTGGGTTGTGGGCAAGAGGTTTTCCTCCTCCATAAAGTATTTCTTAAAACGTCTCCTATAATGTTAGCTGTATCATCACTGTTGAATTTGGCTGTAACAGACAAACAAAAAAACAAAGGCACATAGACAGAGTGCACCAGACCGTGTCGCCGCAATGAGTATGCGCCTAACATTTAACACACAAAAGAAGCTGCTTGTTGGGAAAACAGGAACAGAAGCAGATTGCGCAACAAGATGTTTCTGTTAGTGTGTGCACAGGTCACATTTTATTATGCTTCAGCCTCATGATAACTTTGTATTTTGTTTAAATGTCAAAGTATCAGACACCCATTCACCTGTAATTTAAGGACCATTGCCTAAATATTTTATGATTTAAAATGGCCTGGACCCCCTACATAATGTCTAAATAAACAGTTAGGGCTGCAACTAACAATGATTTTCATTAATAGATTAATCTGCAGATTATTTTCCCCATTAATCGATTCATTGTTTGGTCTATAAAGTGTCACAAAACAGTGAAAATTGCCCATGAGCTTATGATTGTGTCATATTTTGGGTTTTGAACTGCTCAGTGAGGCGAGTACCATTATTGTTTGTTACTGAACATGATTGTTGAGTTTGGTTTGTGTCGTGGAATAAGCCTAAAGGTGGGTAAAATGTCAGAGGTGAAAAGGAGATAATTTGTTTAACTGATTAGTGCCGACAGTAATAGAGCGTGGTCCCAATACACTACAGTTTAACATTTCCTTATCTTCTGAAAGTGTATTACTGTGCATAACACTTGATGCAATGACTTGCAATAAGTTCCCCAACCCCCTTGGCTCAGCAAGCTCAAACAAGTTTAAATGGGGGCACTCAAGATGGTTAAATAACAAGTGGTGTTTGACCCTGTTTGAATTAGGCCAAACAGTGTTGTTGAAAGTCCATCGCCTTGCACTTACTTAGTTAATACAGTTAGTGATTTCCTACATTTCCCAACGGAAGGTGCCTGAACCTGTTGCATAGCAGCTCTGAAATGTTGCGTTCTCTTTCTGGATTTTTCTTCTATATATAATTCTTTCAAAATGCATTAAGTGCTTTACAATTTTATCTTCCATTAGAGAAAAGTAATGGATATTTGGACAATGTAAAAATAACTCACTGACTACAGAGACTAAAATAGTCTGAGACATTTTATTTCACTGTATGTCTGGCCTCGATATACCTCTGTGAACTGCAGGTGGAGTCTGGTGGGTTGGATGTGATAAAGGTCACCAATGAAAGGAAGAGCCCAGGGTCCAGGAGGAAAGTTAGTCGGCACTCTGTTCTTCAAAACATCAGTCACCAACAGAAAAACACACAGAAATATCAAAATACTCCTGCCGTCCATCCACTCCAATCCGAGTACATTGTATATTGTCTCCATGTTATCTTATTTATGCTAGTTTATTAATGTTACAGTGTTGCTCGCCTGCACTCTCACGACTGAACAGTGAGGTAAGTGGACCGAATATTTCTAGAACAACATCAAGTTAAGACGACATCCGGTTAATGCCAAACCTTCAGAATAAAAGCGCAAAACATGCACATAGGAAGAAGTGTGTGCGCGTGTGCCCTTCGGTGGCGGAAGAAATACTCTGATCTTGTATTTATGTAAAAGTAGCAATACCACAATGTAGAAATATTCTGTTACAAGTAAAAGCCATGTATTCAAAATGCAACTGAAGTAAAAGTAGGCCTATATAAGTTTTAGCATCAAAATATACTCAAGGTAGCCATTATGCAGAAATGCCCATTTCAGAATCATAAATATTAAATTATTTGATCAAAACTATAGATGCATTAATGTGTAAGCATCCCTTTAATGTTGCAGCTGGTAAAGGTGGGGTTCATTGCAACTAGCTTATATACTGCTGGGTAGCTTAATCTATAATAATAAATCCAATACATTGATTAGTTGATTATATTTTGTATTAATAATTAGAAGTTGCAAAGTAACTAGTACCTAAAGCTGTCAGATAAATTCGGTGAAGTGAAAAGTACAATATTTGCCTCTGAAATGCAGTGGAGTAGAAGTATAAAGTAGCAAATGGATTTACTCAAGTAAGCACAAGTACCTCAGAACTGTACTTAAGTAGGCTACAGTACTCAGTTACTTTCCACCATTGTGACCTTGTACATCTATCTTTCTGAAAACCATATTAGTCAAGACTGGATTATCAACAGGTCCAATGGTGGAAAGTAACATTACACATAAAGTACATTTATACTTGGTTAAGTACTGTGCATAAGTACACTCTTGAGGTACTTGCACTTTACTTAGGTACATACATTTGCTATTTTATACTTCTACTCGACTATTCAGAAGGGAAATATTATATATAATAAACTGAGAACATTTTACTGTGAAATGAGTACTTTTACTTTTCATACTTTAAGTACATTTTGCTGACAATACTTCTGTATTTTTACTTAAGTGGGATTCTGAATGAAGAATTTTTACTTGTAATTGAGTATTTTTACATTGTTGTATTGGTACGTTTACTTCAGTAAAGGACATGAATACTTCTTCCACCACTGAATTGGGCAAAGCAGGCCCTAGCACTGCCCCAAGGCCTCTGACCCCGAGGAGCCCTAAAACCCCCAGGTTCACTGCATGTCAGTTGGTTTTGGTAATCTGATTTATTACAAACTTGTTAGGGAATTCACTCCTCTTGAGTACAATATCAACTAAGCCCTGCATTATTAGCTAGTTTTATGGCTCTGTCTTTTAGAGGGACCATGTGTCATTTTGGGGAAATTGGTTGAACGGGAAATGGGAATTAATGGGAACTCTGGGGCAACATGGCATGCACATTGCACAGAGTGAGGTAAGTGGGGGAGTGAGTAGGTACCCAACAGCACATTTTTGCCCCGGGGCTCCCCAAAGTGATCCGGCCATGATATGAGTTTTAGTCGCGGTGAGTTGAATTTAGGCTTTAGGTTATACTTAGGTTTAGGTTAGAGTAAAGGCAAGGGTTGGGGGTAGACGTATAATTGTGATGGTTAAGGTGAGGGTTAAAATGATGAGGAAGACCTCCCTACGTCCATAACATGCAGTGCACATGCACACAGTCAGCGAACATCTGGAAGAGTTCAAGCTCCAGAGTTGTTTTTCATATCAGAGGTTCACAGAGTCCATGTTATGTAACATTTCTTTGTTGAGGCCTTTTTTCCCCTGCCTCCTCCACCCCTCACCCAGATAATGAGAGATGCACCACCATCTAGTCTGCTGGAGCAAACTGTGATTATTTTTGATCATACTAACGTTTTAGTCCCTCGGGGCTTTTTTCAGAGGGCTTGTTGAAATATCTTTATCATGATTTTTAAAGCACTTTATGAGTGTATGGACTTTACTGGCTGGCTGTTGTTCAGTTTTGTAGTGTTACTTTTGACTGATGTGTTCAGAAACTGGCGGCCACACAGCTTTCCACCCGGACCCTGGGCTGTGCCTTTTCTAGGAAATGTCTTCACTGGAGTCGACTTCAAAACAATGGAGAAGGTGAGGTGAACAGTAACACTTTATACATGCATGAATGCATGTTCCAAGAGTAGAGTAGAGCTTTAATATCCAAGTGGCAATTTGGCTTACAGAAAAGTAGTCTTGTCAACATGATGAGCACAAGGAATAATAATAAATACACAACATCATAAGATTGCAACTGAGAATGTTTCTAACCAACTGCCAATTTGATATCAATGCATATTCATATATTTTACACAAACCAACGTTTTATTTTCTGCTGCATTTAGGTTACAGAAGGTAAACAAAATAATGCAGCACCTCATAGAAAATGACTTTAAATCTCAAATAACAGTGAAAATTACAAATAGCAGGTTTAATGTCGGTCATTACTGATGGAATAGAGGCCCTTTTCAACTATGAAAAGGTTTTTGACAATCAGGACTTAAATAGAGTATGTGAGTTTTCAAAGCAACATGAAACAATGTACAAATCTCAAACTGCAGGTCAATACATGGAAAATAAGAACTAATATATTTAGTATGTCAAAGAGTTTGAAAAATCATGAAAACAAGGTGCAACTAATAGTATTATGAGCATCAAGTGAGACCTAACTTTCGCAGCAGTGGTTGCAGTGGGGAGTTACTAAGTTAGTCCTTTTTCATAAAGTCTAATTAGCCTACTGCACATAAACACTTCAAACCCCCTGTGTAAAGAATCAAAAAAGATCTTGCATTAGCGCCATCTAGTGGTAATATCAGGAATGACAGTAAACAGCTGTGCATCCTGTACAGTGTAACGTAAGTAACATGACACATAAATTGCACCAACTTTCAAAGTTTCAAGTTACTTCTAAGGTAGTCCTTTTTCCATGAAGTCTTTATGTAATTGTCTACCTTTTTAAGCATTAAATCAGACAAAAACTGCCTTTCTTTCTACCCAATATATAATTAATGTACTGAAAGAATACAAAAGTCTTTGTGAAACATTTAATCTCTGAAAAGTAATTTGTTTTTAAACGCAGCTTGCTCGGGAGTACGGCCCAGTGTTCAGCTTGAGGAGAGGCAGTGAGAGGATTGTGTTTATTTCAGGATACAAGATGGTCAAAGAGGCTCTTGTTAACCAGCTGGACAGTTTTGTTGATCGACCTATTGTCCCTCTCTTCCATGCTGTCTTCAAGGGCCTTGGTGAGTACGTGAGGGTAGAAGGTATAGCATCACAAATGTGTCTGACGGTATCAAGCTCTTTCTCCAGGATAAAACTAAATCTCTTTATGCTATGTTGAAGGATTTAACCAAAAATCACAGCTCAGTCAACCAGCTCTCATGGGACAAATTACATTGTCAATGCAGAATATGTATAGTGTTGATATTTTTCTGTCTATACTCTGACCTCATCCCTCCCTGCAAGGATACACCAAACTTAGCACAGCAGAGATTAGGGAGTGACAATAACTGTGTCTTTTCAATGTAGGAGTTCATAAGTGATGAGTTCATAAACACAGTACAATACATGTTACAGGAAACTACATGCAGCAATCTTTGTGCAGGGCCTGTTGGCTTTGTTAATAATTTGGTATAACATTCCATGCCGCAGGCATAGCTTTGAGCAATGGTTACCTGTGGAAGAAGCAGAGGAAATTTGCCAACACTCACCTGCGTTACTTTGGAGAGGGCCAGAAGGCACTGGAATCATACATCGAAGTGGAAAGCAACTTCCTCTGCGAAGCTTTCAAAGAGGAACAAGGCAAGTAGATGATAAGAGACTCATCTGTTAGTTCATGTGCACTTAAAAATACTGGTAACAATGTACTGTCATCACATTGTGCAGAATGTATGTGACAAGTAAAGTGATTTTACATCCTAACGTGATTTATTAATTGAATTCAACATATTCCCAGGAAGACCATTCAACCCCCACTACATCTTAACAAATGGAGTGAGTAACATCATCTCCTCTGTGGTCTTCGGACATCGCTTTGAATACAGCGATCAAAGCTTTCGCAAACTTCTGGAGTTGGACAGTGAGGCCATTGTGCTCTCTGGCTCTGCTCAGACTCAGGTAATTCCTGATCTCTCTCAATTATTATGTTGTGATCACAAAACAAACTGGGTCTGTTACTGATCTGAGAGTTTGTCCCGTCAATAGCTGTACGATGCCTTCCCTGGCTTGCTGCACTACCTGCCAGGACCTCACCAGACTGTCCACGCCAATTACAGGGAGATCTTGACATTCCTGAGAAAGGAAGTAGAGAAGCACCAGGAGGAGTGGAACCCCGATGACCCTCGAGATTATATCGACGTATACCTGGCAGAGATGGAGAAGGTAAGATATTTCCACATTTTTAGTAAAGCTCCCTGGAATCCTGATAAGGATAGGTTAACAATAATTCAAGTTTCAAACCAATAGAAAGGAGCCATCATTAACGTTATTAGTAACCCCTGTGCTGCGTTTCCTGCTGTGATAAGTCAAAATGTCTGCTGAGAAAAAGGCCAGTTAAAGTAAAATGAAAATGGATTTGTTAATGCTCATTTCATGCCACTAAAAAGGTTTTGATAAGTTCTGCCTGGCTCAGAACCCTTACCAGCCATTTCATAAAATTGTCCGATTTATGGCTAATCTGCCCAACCGAGATACAATAAAAATGTCAAAAGCTTTTCACACATCAACAGTTTTTTTTCTTGTTTGATTGGTTTGCTGTCAAAAACTGTTCAAAGAAGTTTATAGTTGTTCACCAATCATGCCATGTTCCCCTCCTTCAAGACGTGAATCACAGAATCACTCTTCAACAACTTGACAAAATGCAAACATACATTCATCGGTTGTTGCAGAAATAAGAGCTTCAATGAGCCACGCTAAGAAGAGTTATTGTGAACACACTCACACACAATAATTTACTGGGAAAGTAAGAGGTTTAATTTGTCTGAAAGAAAGTCCACTATGCAGTTAATGATTAATGTCATGTTCCGTCTATGGCTAATGTAAAAACTAGCCCATGAAAGCATGGCTCTGTGCATAACGTGTTTTCTGCTGACGTGTTGCCAGAAAATGAGGACCCCCAGACTGGCTTCAACATTGAAACCCTGCTGCTTTGCACCCTCGACCTGATTGAGGCTGGGACAGAAACAAGTGCCACCACTTTACGCTGGGGCCTTGTGTACATGATGCACTACCCAGAGATACAGGGTTTGTATCTTATTATTCACATTGAGCACAGGAGTTTTCTCATGAAGGTTATAGAGTGAGTGTTTGTTGCTTTTTTTGTCCGATGATGAATAAACAGTAAAAACAGAAAAAAGTAGTTCATGGAAGCTCATTAACAGTTTGTGGATTATTTTTCTAATAGACAACAGAGGGTTTAGTCTTTATTTCCTATTATCATAAAGTTGCCTCATGTTATCCTGTGCTGCAGTGATGGAATAAGAGTTTAAAAGCTCTCAACACTCAGGAATGAAAGAAACTTTGCACAATTAAAATGCATTTATGGTTAGCCGTGCAGTTAAGGTGAGCCAGCTTGATACCAGAAATCCAGAGTTAAATCCAAAGACAGCCAGAGAACACACTAATCTTGCTTCATGATTCAGGCTCCGGGGCCCGTTCTTCGTACGTGGATAACCGAGTTCTCCAGATTACAATGGCATGGCAACGGGTCCTTCAGCCCACACCTGCAAAAATGCATCTTATTGACATTTAGCTGGATCATGACCCAGACATTTTAGGGGGAACCCCATGCATAACATTTTCAGATACAAATGGCTCGCCGCCATATATTTATAATGATATCATTTTGATTTTTAGATGAGAACATGCAGGTTATTGATAAATCACTATGATCTGTTGGTGTAATTGTCACAACAACATTTTCAGAATAAAGTTACCTGAACTTATACATGATAAAATATACGACAAAATAAAAGTTTGTACACTAAAAAAGGGCATTTAATTTGACATTTAAATGGGAATTTGTTATTTGAACACTAAAACTTACTTAAAACTTAAATTACATCAGCATTGTTGCCAAATGAATAAACTGTAGTTTGTGGCCACTGGTGGCAGCACTGAGCGCATATGCTGCTAGGCCGCTCTCCAGTGAGGAAGAAATGATGCGCCATCTTAGATCTTACTTGGACAGTAGTTCCCTTGGAGTGAGTCGTTAATTAATTGCCTCACACCTGGATGACATGGACGTGATTTCACTTAAAATGGTGCTGAGAACNTCACCTGCTCTTCAGTGGGGTCATGTTTTCAACGTTTGTGTACATACGCATTTAGGGACAGACTTTACAAGCTCATATAAAATTAATGCTGACTGCACGAAGAGATACCAGTAAAGGTAAGTCAGACAATGTTTATGGTTTTGTTCCTTTTGGTAATTTGAATTGAACCGACCTGTTGGACTAAGACAATGATGTGAATCGTGTGCTATGGCCTTCAGTCACCCCAAGTGAACACCTATGGGTGATTTTGGAGCAGCATATTAGACCGCGCTCTCTGCTGCCATTATTAAAACCCCAAATGAAGGAATATCTTCCAACTCCAGTGGAGCTTTAGCAGAGACTTGTGGCGTCTCAACTTTTTACCCGCACACTTAATGTTGTCTTTTCCTTTGTCGCAGGTCGTTGAGATTTTGCTTAAGGTTAGTAAGACTGCAAGAGTAATCTTCTATCTGTATGAATGATTTGCTTTGAATTTGTCCACTTGTTTGTTACAGCTGTGTGTTGCATGTCTATGTAATTTCTTACCTCAGTGTGTAACACCACCTGTCCCAATATACACACTTGCTGTCTTGAGCACATTAGTTTGAGTAGGCTAGTCTTTTTT
>LKNJ01004183.1:36729-51349 GCA_002120245.1 Maccullochella peelii | reverse complement strand
TTAGAGAGTTTTGCAAATTTATTAAAAATAAAAAACTAAGAAATCACATGTACATAAGTATTCACAGCCTTTGCTCAATACTTTGTTGATGCACCTTTGGCAGCAATTACAGCCTCAAGTCTTTTTGAATATGATGCCACAAGCTTGGCACACCTATCTTTGGGCAGTTTCGCCCATTCCTCTTTGCAGCACCTCTCAAGCTCCATCAGGTTGGATGGGAAGCGTCGGTGCACAGCCATTTTCAGATCTCTCCAGAGATGTTCAATCGAATTCAAGTCTGGGCTCTGGCTGGGCCACTCAAGGACATTCACAGAGTTGTCCTGAAGCGACAGAAGAATTTTGTTTCTCATGGTCTGAGAGTCCTTTAGGTGCATTTTGGCAAACTCCAGGAGGGCTGCAATGTGCTCTTTACTAAGGAGTGGCTTCCGTCTGGCCACTCTACCATACAGGCCTGATTGGTGGATTGCTGCAGAGATGGTTGTCCTTCTGGAAGGTTCTCCTCTCTCCACAGAGGAATGCTGTAGCTCTGACAGAGTGACCATCGGGTTCTTGGTCACCTCCCTGACTAGGGCCCTTCTCCCCCGATCGCTCAGTTTAGACGGCCGGCCAGCTCTAGGAAGAGTCCTGGTGGTTCCGAACTTCTTCCATTTACGGATGATGGAGGCCACTGTGCTCATTGGGACCTTCAAGGCAGCAGATATTTTTCTGTACCCATCCCCAGATTTGTGCCTTGACACAATCCTGTCTCGGAGGTCTAGACAATTCCTTTAACTTCATGCTTGGTTTGTGCTCTGACATGCACTGTCAAGTGTGGGTGGGACCTTATATAGACAGGTGTGTGCCTTTCCAAATCATGTCCGATCAACTGAATTTACCACAGGTGGACTCCAATTAAGCTGTAGGAACATCTCAAGGATGATCAGTGGAAACAGGATGGACCTGAGCCCAATTTTGAGCTTCATGGCAAAGACTGTGAATACTTATGTACATGTGATTTCTTAGTTTTTTATTTTTAATAAACTTGCAAAACTCTCTTTGTCATTATGGGGTATTGTGTGTAGAATTTTGAGGACAGAAATGAATTTATTCCATTTTGGAATAAGGCTGTAACATGACAGAATGTGGAAAACGTGAAGCGCTGTGAATAATTTCCGGATGCACTGTAAGTTCAGCTGAGATTCAACAATTAGTTCATCAGTTAAAATCAACCTCAAAGCAAGAATGTAGACTTGGTGGCACACCCAGCACAGATATCAGTTGAAATGTATGCTTAACCTAAATGCTTTGGACATGAGCAATTCTCCCAGGAAGGTTAGACTTTGATAAAAATCATAAATCACTGCATTATCTCTGCGTCACTGCAATAGCACCTGTATTGCATGCCACAGCAGGCGCCCTACTAATGCCCACTATGCTTGTCATTTTGCTTTACAGGAAACATTCATGAGCACCCCTAGAGAAGGAAAAAGGAGAGTGACTTTATAAACTAATTTGAGACCGTGTTGATAGACACTAGAAAAAAATTATGTTAGGTGAAGAGGGACAAGGAGACAATGAAGTTCTTCAAAATGTAGCTTATAACCACAGGCGGGTTGTGGTAGCCAGTTGGACTTTGCGTTTGGAATTAGGTACAAATTTAGGTAATACAGATGCATAAAGCTCTGAGTGTAATGAAACTCTTACTGCCTATTTCTTTTTTATTAGGAAATACAGATGTGCAAAACATGCAGGTAGTCATTTAGCTAAATAGCAAGTAAGTAATCTATCTTCAGTTGTAGTTCTGTAAACATCAATATTTGACTTGCAGTTCCAAATGTTTTTTTACAGCTTGTGTTGCTTCAAACCTAAATCAATTTGACGAGTGCTTAGAGAGAATTCGAACATGACAAACAGATTCAATACTGGATTTTAGATTTGATAAAATGCTCAAATCTCAATCCTACTCAAAGCAGTAAATACATCTGAATAACTGTTAAAAATTCATGTTGATTAGTATTTATTACTTAGAAAGTTTTAGATAATACAATGCACTACACTTAAATTCTGGTAATTAACATTTACCCCATGAATTGTTTATATATTTCGGCTAATGTAAAATCCAATTAAAACAAAGCTCACAATATGTGGTGGAGCTATCTTCATCAAGGTTATCACCTGATGAGCAGCTGTTATCAGATATCATCTCATACCCCACGTCAACATGTTGGCCTACAATGTTTATTACTATGTACACATCTAAAACACTGATAACAGGTGTTGCCATGTGTAAACTGACTCCTGAGTCTAATTTCAAGTTAGCAGTGTGTGAGAATAAAAAAAACTGTTTCATTTTATTTAAATATAAAGGAAGTGCCTCACTGAGAATTAAAATGTCTTTCACAGGAATGTCTTGGCTAAAATCTGATTGCTTTATGTCCTCAACTCTTTAATTTAAAGCTGCTCTAATTAATAATTCCATATAAACAATGGGTCATAATATTATGACCATGACTGACCCGCAGAGATTTATCACCCGACTCTGCAGTTCCCCTCAGCTCTGCAGAGTGTTTTAGCTTCTTTGCCCATTGTTTTTGTGTTACGGTGTGTTTACCGTTTTGGTTCACTCTCACCAGTGCTGTTTTCAGTGAAAAAGCTCTAAAACCCACAGTGTACTACCTGCTCGGCACCAAAAACGGCAGATGGACACAGTTAACCACTAGCTGGTGAACATAGTGGAGCATTTAGCAGCTAAAGAGCCTGAAATTTGGAGACCAAAAACAGAGCTAAAAGGAGAGAGAATATTGGACTTTGTCAGGTGGACAGAAACAGAATGCTAATGCCTGCTGGATATGTAAATAAGCAATTGTTTAGCCACACATTAGCCAAAACAACTTTATAAAGGTGATAATATGTCAGTATTGTGTTTACAGCTTTTTACTCTGCCTCCAAGCGGCCAAAATCTTAGTTTAATATCAAGTGTTTTATTAAAAATGTACACATCTGTGTATATAGGGGATGGTGCCGTTTCAGGTAAAAGATATCTATAGATAATAACTTTCAAAAAAGAAGTGCAAACGTGTAAAGAACGTGTAAACGTGATTGGGAATGAGGCTGGTCAAGTGGCATAATTGACAATTCAACTTCATTTTAGTTGACAAAAGAAATCTCACCACAAGGTCCATTTAGTAGCTGTTAAGGAGCTTTCAATCATATTGCATGATCTTCATGAGCAAGTTGAGTTTTGCTCAGTTGTCATGGAATTGCAGACGTTCAAATTTCCAATTTTTCGGAGCACTTTAAGGACCTCTCGTCCATCTTAAAAATTGAGATTCAAAGTTCATTCCTGACTTTGGAAACAGCAGCTGACAAAATATTCTCAAATAATGATAAACATTTGCTGATGAAGCTTGCGTGATATGATTGAAAGCTCTAGAATAGGTACTAAATGGACCTTGTGATGAGTTTATTTTGTTAACTGCTGTTTCCAAAGTCTCTGAATGAACTTTGGATCTCAACTTAACTTTAGTTTAGGACCAATTAAAAGCAAACTGCCGCAAAAGGGTTAAATTTAAAAACTCCATGCCCACTTACAGCTCACTGAATGCAACAAGTGAAGATTCCTTCATGAATTTCTACATACGCTTCTTAATCTACATTGATCTCTACACACATCTGCACCTCTAATAAAAAACCTTTGGGAGCTCTGATAAGGCAAATCTGTTCCATGCAATGTCTGCTCCTCAAGTTGCAGACACACGCACACACATTTCTCTATTAACAACATCGCATGCCGGCAGTTTTTCTTTCCCCGACTCTCACGCCATGACATCACAGGGTTTAACATATTCACAGTGTTACAGAGCAGCTCGCGTTAAGTCGGACTGACAGCCGGTGACGTTAAGCAGGATTCCTTACATGCTGCCCTGTTGGGGAAAGCAGTTAGAAGATCATAACATATTTGAGTGAAGTTTGATGAGCTGAGGGGAGGAGGCTTAAAGAGGATTCGCTGATCATGTTAGAGCGAATAAATGGTGTCGCTCAGAGTGGAGCACATCCAAAAAGAAAAAGAAAATCACTAACACCGAAAACATTCATAAATTTCATCTGTTTCAACATGTCAAATGTTAAGATATGCAGACTGGAACCTGGCGTTCAGATCTTCGTGTTACTCTGACATAATACCATCTAATTTTACAGTAGCTTGGCTCACTGACTATTTGCTGAAGGGCAATAATGCTTCTAATTACAATGGATGCGTGCCAGAAAAGTCTTCCATCAGGGCCCGTAAGTGTAAAACTTAAGAAATGGTTGTAAGAATGGTCCTACACTTTGACTTATGAGTTACAAAATTATGTGTAAAAAGGACTCAGAAGCTTTGTATAGTAAAAAGTGACTTTTAGGTGTTTTAAAATAAGGACTACAATTATGTCTTCCCACTGAATCAGCCCATAGCAGGCCTGCAGAGGCAATCTGTGTCATGGCTGCATCACATCAATCTTTGCAGCCCCATGCACACCTTGTCATGATTAAGTATGCATTCATCTGGTGTAAGTAAATGTTTGGTTAATGGTAAGAAACGAATTCACATATTACAAATCAATTTCTTTGCTCACATGTAATTTCTATTATGGTATTAGATGTAACCATTAGTTACTGTCCAGGTAGAGTGACCTACATTAGTTATTAGGGAATGTAATGGTGCAGCAACAAGTCTGGGACAAAATCATTGGAAACAGACATCAACGTGTTAAAATACAACACAGCTTCTTTGTAGCGTACATTTTGTTTCCACATTACAACTTGAAAAGCTCATTAAGACACCAAAGTCAGAAGAACGACTTCCCAACTCTAGAAATGGGACCATCCGAGGAGCACGTGAATGCATGATAAGACTCTTCATGATTCATAGCATCAGCAGTATTTATAGTCGTCTTCAATATACTGGAGCGTCCATGAAGAAAACTTATGAGGTAAAGGAGGACGTAGAAACCATTTAAGGGATTCTCATCTGTGGATGTCCTACGTATAAAACTCTTTAAATGCAGTCAAACTGGGGAGCTGAGACTTAAACAGTTACGCATGTTTATTTATAGCACTTATTCTTAACTCTAAGAATAAGATCAAAATAACGTCATTCTTAGGATTCTGACTTACTGTACTTGCATGTAAGGCCAAAATTTCACTCTGACCGGCTTTACACATACATACCAGCCCTGGACTCAGTCTAACGGTCACAGTCAATATGATTGGGAATGTGAAAGAGTTTTCAGCACCATCCAAGATAAGAGATCACCTCCAATGATTGTCTACCTCCGTAACTTCTTTTGAAACGAAAGGAGAATTTGATACTGATACATCATGATCACATACACTGAGAGAGGATAAAGTTTACTTAAATATTAAAATATTTTAATACTTAAAAGAGACCCAAAGAAAACCCCACTCATATCAGGTAAAATCGGAAGGTCCATACATTCCTGTTGTTGCATTAAAATGCTGTTTATGTACATTTGGGATCGGTCGTGTAGGGGCATTTCAGATAACAACCTGATCTTAAGAATATCAGAGCATGCATCCGGTATGCCATCTGATACGGCTAATCCAAAGGTGTGAAAACTCCTCAGCATGACAAGATACGGGATGAATCAAGAAGAAAAGTGTACGGTCACGAACACCCTCATCGTCGCAGCTCTCTCCACCAGTAGTATTGTGACATAACAAAACAATTAACTGGGTGATTTAGGAAAAAATAGGGGAACAACAAATTTAAATGCACTGTCAAAATGAAAAGGTTCAATCCTCTTTCCAAGCAGATCCAATCCCAGCTGTCCAGTTGACAAAACAGATTCTGAACATTCCTGTAGTAATGCACCGAGAGCCGGTGTCAGCGGCCATGTTTACAGGCAGCAGACGGAGGCGTGGCGTTCAGACTGCTGGCATACGGGTCGACCCCTGCCAGAGGCGAGGCGGTATCACCTTCCTGACGCATGATGTCATGGACCGCCACCTCCGTCTGCTATCTCAGTCCATTTCAAATGGCAGCTCATCCTCGTCCCATCAGGGTATGAGGGCTTGTAACATCCCTCCTCTGCTTTCAAGGCCGGTGTTAAGTGACGGGATATTTGCAGATGGGGTTCACGTGAAGTGGCGGTTAAAAAAGAAGCCAAAAATCACCTAAATAAGATGAAAAACACAAATTCTTGTATAAAGCGATATAAAATTCTTTGAACTGTTAAACATCCCTTTAAACGGGCCTGTTGCCAGTCTGATTTCCTCTGGTTTGAGGACTTTTGCAAAGACGCAGCAGTGCAGGAAGCAGAATTGAATGCATCCCTCCAGGATTAGTATATACCCAGGAGAGCATGCTCGCTTTCCTTCTTTCTCTCTCTGACAAAGTAGGATGAAAGTTTGGCCAGGACTGCCGCGCTGGAAGCTGACAAATGAACGCCGTGCTGGCAGCAAGAATGTGGTTATGAAACAAACCAAAACTTAATGTAGCACTCATCCAAAAATTATATATACAGTATACAGCTATTACAGGCTTTATAATGTCTCAGTATTCACAGGCACAACACACATATTTATGTGCTACAGACAAGAGGATTGCTTACATTTTATTTAAATCAAAACTTTAAGAAAAAAAATTGTAATTATAGTCAACAAAGAAAGACAGAGATGGAGAGAATAACATTATGTTCAAGTTGAGTGAAACACAGCATAATGGCTGGACAGTTTATCCTCTTAAACCCCACTGATCCCCAGTTTCCAAAAATACCTGAATTTTGGGGAAATTTATATCAAATGGTGCATAAAGGCATCTAGAGTCTCTCCATTTGTTGTATTGGTTCAGCCATAAAAACATGAAGCCTTGTGTTTGAATATTACACTCACTCTAACATCATATAGCTTCAACTAAGAGAAGGAACAAGCTGATACAGAATATATATGTAGATACAGATTTTAATAACAGTTACACTCGTAAAAGGGAATCCAACAAAGAAAATGGATGTTAAGGGGTTAAAAAACAACCAGAACCACTAATAGTGCTCTGACTCACATCAGCCAAGACTGAAATTATCATGCAAATATGCACCGTACTCGTAGAGGGAGGTTTAGAAACTACACAGATAAGAAAATTGCAAACTGATGCCAACATCCTGCCAGATCTCTTTACTCATCACTCCATGATCATCCAAGCATTACCTGCTAGCATGTGCCTATTAAGCATGAGTTCAGTGTTTTCCAGCAGCCATGGCAACGGGAAGACTGATTGAGCTGCATGAGCAGGAAGTGCTGCAAGGACAACAGGATGTGCCCTGGCTTCGCCGTCGAGGGTCGAAGAATTCAAGGAAGTTATTGTACTTTGTGGAATGGGATCAGGAATGCAAGATGTCTGCCTGGGGGGGGGGTCTGAGTCATATCACATATTGGAGGCGACAGGCTTTGAAGATAATGTGACCCTGTGTGATACATGTGTAACACTGTGCTGGCACACGGATGTTTGTGGTCACCCACCTCCACATTCTCCCCTGACAGCCTGAAGGGTTCACAGACGGGAATAAAACCTCCCTCAGCAATTATTCAGGCGATGGCCACAGACATTTGGTCCCGTCAGCGAGGTAGATGGGGAAACCTGCCACCTTAAAAAATACATGACAAATGTGCACATTATAACCTCACTGGAAGGTGGTTATCAGCAAAACAGTGATAAGTTGAGTGAGCCATCACAATCTGATGGATGCAGATAAAATAAACAGCCAGTGTAAAAGCAGGAACCTTGACCACTTGAACCCCCTGAAGTTTCCCTTTAAGTAGGTTAAACTTTGGCATTCTTTCCAAACTGTAAGACATTGTTCTATATATGTTCTATATGCTCAAAAGAAACATTAAAACTGCAATGTTTCCTCAAAACAAATCCAGGAAAAAGGCGGAACTCCAGCGCTAGAAAAAGCAAAATAATCACCTCGTCTCATGTATTGTGCATGATTTCATACATTTTTTTCCTATAATTCAGGGCAGAATATTTGCCATCTCTAGAAAATCTCTAAAAAACCTGTTTTTCAGATTTGATCTTTGCTGAGACAGGTAGTCGATCAATTTATTAGAGAATTTCATCATCAATTAATTTCATCAACTAATCGTTTAAGTCATTTATCAAGAAAAAGTGACGAACATTTGCAGGATCTGGCTTCTCTAATGTGAAGATTGTCTGTGTTTGTCTATTTAGCATCACTGTAAACTTAATATCTGAATCGATTAATTGTAAATTATTAATTGTCCTTAGTTGCAGGAAAAATAAATATTCCATCCAAGGTAAAATAAATATTCCATCCAAGGCACCTTTTATAGCTACACCATTACATTAAACAATAATTTTAAATATTTTGTGCATGATTTTATATATAGTATTCACTGTAATTCAGCATATTTGGCCCCTTCAAAAAGCTTGGGATGTTTTAGTGCATGCTTTTATGCACTATTCCCAGTAATTAAATCAATAATTTTTGATAGTTGATAATTAATCAAACTATCTATTTGGTGGTTTCAGCTTCTCAAATGTGATTTGCAGCTTTTTTCCGTTTTACTGTATATCCTTGCAAACCAAACAGACTTGGACTGTTGGTCGGACAAAACAAGCGATTTGAAGATGTTACTTTGGGCTGTGGGAACTTGTGATGGGAATTTTCCAAAATGTTATAAACTGTATTAAGGCTGCAACTAACGATTATTTTCCTAATTAATCGCTTGGTCTATAAAACATCAGTGAAAAATGTGCCTCCCAGTTTCCCCAGAGTCCAAGGAGATGTCTTCAAATGTCTTGTTTTGTCTGACCAACAAACCAAAACCCAAAGGTGTTCAGTTTACAAAAATATGAAAAAGAGAAAAGCAGAAAATCCTCACATTTGAGAAGCTGCAAAAATGACTCGTTAAGTCTGATGAATACAAAATCCACTTAGTGTTTCTGTTTTATCCGTGCGTACAAACTTAAACCGCTGCCTATTATGTTGTTTTTAAGCCAGATTTTACTGTAAAAATGAGAAATTGCTTTAATTTTTCTATCCAGCACTTGACCCACTGAGCTTTTACAGATGTATACATGACTATCTTTGCCACTGATAACATTGCAAGCTTAATCAGTCATTTAAACTGCTCACATCACTTGTTCCAGGAAACCTTTAACAAAGCTGAGCTCTTAATCCTGACTCTCCTCTCCAGCCTATTCACACTTTTCCTGCAGACAGATTATGCATCCGGTAGCCTGACACTCCTAACTAGCTCAGTGTTTTTCATCTGTGCCCGTGTTCTGGATGTTTCCGTTGTGACAGCCCTTCTCCCCGACGCGTGGATGGAGCTGTCGTCCCATAGGTCAGAGGGCAGCGGGGTCATGGGTTAACACCACAGGCTGCTCTCCAACAACAAACAAGTTGTCCCAAAATCCCCAAACAGGGGCTGAAAGGCTTCACTTTCTGGTCCTATAAATCCCATCACACTCTAAATACACAACTAACGTCTCAATTTCTACACTGAAGTCGCCACAATGAATGTCTCTTTTGAAGCCGCTTGGTGATGTGTTGTGGCTGTGTATATGTCATCCTACAGGAGATAAATCTTTTCTCCATGTTGCCGTCAGCTCTGTTGCATCTATTCAATCTGTACAATGTCAAAAACAAGCAATGGAGTGAAACAGGCCGGGCTAATGGGGGGTGAGGGTTAGTGGGCTGATCCGCTGTCGGATCAAATGTTTGCTCTGTGCTGAAAGCTACGTTCTGCCTGTAGGATCAGGGTGTCTGTTTGTGTGCCTAAAGGTGTAGTGAACACCCCCCCCCCACACACACACACACACACACACACACCCTGATGATGTGTTCTTCAATGGAGAGGTTAACAGGTTTGACCCCACACCCCCCATGGCATGATGGTCAAAGACAGACAGGTTGGCCTTCATACATCAAACAGAAGCCAGGAGGGAAAACATGTCCAAACTTTGGCCATGATAAAATTAAACTATTTACTGGTACATGTAGGAGAATAACTTTAAGCACTGGGTTTTTTTTTATTTTAGTGTTTTTTTAAAGTCAATACCAGCACCTCTAAAGCTCACTAATTAACATGTTATTATCTTCATCTCACTTGTTTCATCTGTACACAAACAACACGTGGTTTTACAGGGGGTTATGTGGCGGACAATTTCTTTGCTGGGAGAAACCACTTCCATTTTTGAATTACTTAATCGACTAATAGTTTGAGCTGTAGTGATGACTGAACTGTTTATCTAAATTACTGTGAAATTATAAAACAGATGGAGAGATGACATGCAGACAAACATAATTTAAATCAGTTTCTAAATTATATTGTCATGTTGCTGGGGGATCTCCTGACTTCCCTCAGGCCCCTGAGGATCCACAGAAAATAATTTAGTTCCACTGAATTAGCATACCAGTCATTCAAGACTGGTCAATAATTTTCAAGGATTTGTGGGAATGTATATACTGTATGTGGCTTCTACTCTGGTTCATTTCTGAACTGTAACAACAACAATATATGAACAACCAGCTCATCAATGTTGATAAAAGCTGTGCAGCTGGTAATAATAGGCCTACACTTAATTTGTTTACTGAGTTTTACTACTGTTGCCAAGCCCAGTGCTACTATAAAAAGCATTTAGCACATTGCCAATACAGGTTAGGTCCAAACTAAACTGGCACACAAGGATTTAACATCAATCAGTGTACATGGAAGCAAAGGCATGCAGCCAGGAGAATGCAACACAATCACATGTATCTAGTGCCCTCTACTGGGAAGTGCTGTCAAAGACATCAGGTGCAACTTATAAAGTGCTTTATAAAGCCTTTCTGAAAATGAGCCACCACCATCTACTGAATTTTCCAGATGTAAAGCCAATTTTACATTTTGTGTAGTCAGTTAACTGTGAATGTTACGATATAGTCTGTACATTTTATTTCCAAACATGAAGGTCCTTCTCTGGTGGGGAAAAATGCATCCTTTGTTTATTATACTAAAAGTAGTCAAATTTAAATATAATGAGTATAGAAATACTGGAATCAACCTATATAATATCTACCAAGTGTTAGTTAACAACTGTAGAATGTAAACTACCAAAAGGTTTTTGAAACCCCCAAAATCCAGGAAAAATACTAGGACATTACCTCAGTGTAGGTCTGCAACTAACCATTACTTTCATAACTGATCTGCCGATTATCATCTAAATTAATCATGTAGGTGTTTGGTCTATAAAACATCAGAAAACAGAGAGAAATACACAACACAATTTCCTAGAGCCCAAGGTGACATCTTTAAATGTCTTGTTTAGTCCGACCAACAAACCAAAACCATATTATCCAAGTTTAGACATGGAAAAGCAGCAAATTCTCACATTTGAGAAGCTGAAACCATCAAGTGTTTGACATTTTATATGATTGTCAAAAGAGCCAATTATTTTTTTGTTGCTCACCTTTCGATTAATCAACTAATTGTAGCAGCTCTACCCCAGTGCCTTCAATGGTAGCTACGACTCAGACGATCTCAGATATTTTATTATGTACACCACCACCAAAACACCATATTCAGCATATATAAACTGAGTTTTTGACTATAAAGTTCCAGCCTACTCAGTGCCAATACAAGTAAATAAGCAAAACGGCTGCAGTCAGTGCACAGTTAAAGTAACTGATATAAAAAGGTTTAGGGAGTGCAAGTGAAAGATAAACCCCATTAAGCTGAGGAGCCAGCACCAAATAGTGTTTGGACAGTGTAAAGAAATTAAGATAGCAACAGTTAGCAATTTAGTTAGCAAGTTATATTACCTGAGTGGCACGCTCTTGTTCCTGCTGCTGGGAACAGGTGGACACTAACGAACTATTAAATTTCACATGGGCACTTCTTTCTTCAAGCTTTTCAGTCCTGTTGTTTTGGCTTGCTTTGAGTATTACTCTCCCGACGAAGGTTACTGTTTTCGATCCGTCATGTTTGTTTGTTTGTTTGTCAGTTAGCACGTTATTTTAAAAAGAACGTCACGGGCCACGCCCACTCTCAACTGGCTAGCTCCTAAACGGACGGGCCGCCATTTTTAATTTTTAATACATGTTTTTCTCATCAAGCTCCTACAAGTCTCACCCGAATGTCACCAGATTTGTTTAAATAAAACATGAAAAAAAGTCACAGAGACAAGCAGACCATGTTCTTTTAATTGGTCAACAACTTTTACTGTCTACGGTCGTGACCTAGACCGCCATCATCGGCCAGTTACAACCGTTACAACCAATTTAGGTGCAGAATGTGATGTGGCCGTTAGGTGGCGCTACAGCAGCAGTATACATCTAATAAATGGAGATACTGTGCTCATGAGTCTTACTCATATTTAACCAGTGGTGGAAAGTAACTATGTGGGCTACTGTAGGCCTGCATTTACTTAAGTACTGTAAAACTACCCAACCAATTATAAAGCTGTTAAAATTAGCTTCAGTGCAGCTAGCTACTATATCAAAATGTCTGTAATGTCTGTCACACACACATTAATGCATCAGTGATGATAATTCAGTAATAAATAATATAATGTTATAATACACTGACAGAATCTGCTGCATAATGAGTAGTTTTGCTTTTGCATTTTACTCAATACGTGTGCACTTCTACTTTAAGTACTAAAATTATGAATGCAGGTCTTTACATTAAGGTAGCATTACTTTGGCTTAAGTACAAGATGTCAGTACTTTACCACTGGTATGGATATCAGAAAATGTAGTCTGCTAGTAGTAGTACTGCTTCTCTTTAGTCTAAACAAGGCAAATAAATCTGCATAAATGTGTATTTTTACTCTTTAACAGCTCAAATAAAACT
Organism: Maccullochella peelii; assembly: GCA_002120245.1. NCBI lineage: Eukaryota > Metazoa > Chordata > Actinopteri > Centrarchiformes > Percichthyidae > Maccullochella > Maccullochella peelii. Next base: position 38,512 of record LKNJ01004183.1, on the reverse strand, counting down.
GCCTTCCTCATTACAAACCCTCAGTCTGAAGCAGAACCTTCCCTGTGTAGACAACATGGACTTAAATAGTCCACTAGAGCGCAGTATTACCATGTGTATGCAGAACAATGTTAGGCCATATAGTAGCCTAAACAGCAACCTCTTTCATTCATTCAGGACAGAAACAGAAACAGCCAGTCTTGTATCCAGTATTATATAATTCATAAGTGTGTTCATTTGTAATCTCAGTTTTGCAAGCGTGTGCCTGTAAACTCTGTGTTGAAAGATTGTCCATCAAATTAAATTGTGATGTCTAATTTTCAACTGAGCCACCGTTCCTGCATTTGAACTAGACAAAACTGTGGCAGCGCTGCAGGGTATATGTTAAAAGAAAGACAGTCCAAAACCCTCAGCCTGTTTGAATGTTTCATTAGGAACCTGCATCTTGTCAGCACTGGACAACAAAACGGGTCACTATTTGACATAAAAAGCCTGAAACTGGCCTGAAACATCATGTAATCCCACTGTGGCGTGTGTTGTCTTTCCCCTCTGTGTCGTCTGCTGGTCCATGCAGGTCTTTAAGATTAGAGAGTCTGGGTGAGTCAGAGCGACAGATGTGTCATCAGGTGAACCTGTCTGACTCCAGCAGCAACCACAGCTGAGCTCATTGTCCCTCTCTGCCCGTCTGTGTGCCCTCGTTCTGCAGCCCCCATTATTGTCTCTTCCCACTCTTGTTCTCCTTTTCCTCGCCGTCTCTCTCCTCCCTGCATCTCATTCTATTCCCCTTCTGTCAAAGTCTCTGCCCTGGTTTGCTCTCATTTCTGACGTCTCCATCCCGTTTCTTGCTCTTATTTTGATGCTTTACTTTCTTTCTTTCTTTTTTTTTTGATGCTGTTTATCATTTTTGTTTTGCTGCCTTTGTTTGTGAGTGGGATCCTTTCCTAACCTGAAGTGCCCCTGTTGTTGCTGCGTACTTGGACGAGCTATCAGGTTATAAAGTATTCACTTTCAGACAAACAGGACAAGATAAGGTCCATTACAACAGCTGCTGTACATTCAGAAATGTGTCTAAAGAAAATAGAAGTAGTAAGCCATAATTAAATGAAACAAGAGAGGAAGCAGTAGCTCCTGCTGCTGCGGCTGCTGCTGATACAGAAAACTCATTTTAGGTTTCATTTCAGTGCATTCATGCTGCTCTGTTTTTAAAAAAAAAAAAAATAAGATCAGTGGGTGTGTGACAGAAAGGCAAGACGAATCCACTGTGCGTTTGGATCTAGATGAAAGTGTCTGTGATGAGAGCAAAATAAATATATAAAAATACAGCTGCTGGACCTCATTTGTAACAGAAGCCCTGGTTGGAAAACAATTTGTTTTATTGACTGCACCAGTCTTCTTCTCCGGCTGCAAAATGTGGGACATGACAGTACAAATCGCAATTACATAATGCAACTAGGTCAAACGACAGCAAATTATACCAAAAATAAAAACAGATTTCTGACCCAAAATTAGGATTTTAAAAGAGGTACAAACCAGGAAAAATGTACAGAAAAAAACTACAATTCAAAGCTAACATTTAAGATCTGTGGACACGTTTGAATAACTTTAATATCAGTTCACTCCAGAAATCTTCATGCCATTCGTCCACATTTAATCTCAGGATTTAAAAGAATAAAATGTCAAAATGGGGATTACGATGACACCAACAGCCATCACAGGTCTGTGCTCGTGTCTGTTGCTGTAAAGTGGTGATGTACGTGTGTGTGTGTGCTTGCAGGGAGAGTGTGTGTGTGTGTGTGTGTGTGTG
>LKNJ01004183.1:0-36604 GCA_002120245.1 Maccullochella peelii | reverse complement strand
GTGTGTGTGTGTGTGTGTGTTGAATGAGGAGATCTCCCCTATACAGCTCGACCGGCCAATCAGGCAGCTCACACTGACGTTAAAAACCTAAATAAGAGGAGAAAACAAAGATGGGTTTATGCCAGAAGAGGACTGCCTCCTGCTTGCTTTGTCTGCGTCTCGTTGACTCAGGCTGAAAGTCTGTGTTTTATTTGGGTTTAAACGAGAGAGATGGTTTAAACATGTGCATGAGTAACACCAGAATAAGTACCATCATATTGCAGCACAATCTTCCTCTTTCACAAATTTTATTTTATTTAGGGTTAGAGCTTTATTTTGTTGAGCCAAACTACTTTCTTTCTCCTGGTATCTTTTCTGCCAGTTGTATACTATGCTGTGCTTGTTAATAGCAATTCACATGTGTACATATCTTGTGTTTATTTTATTGTTGCCACATATAATTTATTGGTTATTCTTTTTTCCATTTGCTTCTGTATGTTGTGCTGGTAACTTTTCCTTTTTCTGACCTTTCTTTTGTTTTTTTAAATCCCATAATCCTTTTTACTTCTTTAATGTGGGTTTGTTTTCGTGCAAATGAAAAAACTCAACTTAAAGAGGTGTTAACACTGTCTAAAACTCTCTGTAACTGATTATATGATTCCCTTACGTCGCTGAACTTAAACAACTGACTCATCTAGCTCATTTTAAGCGTTATTACTTTCATCATTTGGAGAACAGTGTGACAAACACACAATGTCACACTAATGTTATTATTATTTAACTCCCTTATTCTTCTTTCTTGTCTTTCTTAAAGAAATAGTTCAACATTTTGGGAAACAAACTTATTCGCTTTCTTGCTGAGAAGATCGATACCACTCTCATGTCTGTGTAGCTAGCTTAGCTTAGCATAAAGCTGAGCTAACCAGCTCTGTCCAGAGGTTACAAAATCTGCCTACCAGCACCTCTAAAGCTCACTAATTAACACGTCATGTCCTGTTTGTTTAATGCGTACAAAACTTACAGCATCTTCGGACAGAGCCAAGCTAGCTGTTTCCAGTCTTTATGCTAAGCTAAGGTAACTGACTAAAACAAAATGTATCATACAGACATGAGAGTGGTATCGATCTTCTCATCTAACTCTCGGCAAGATCAAGCGAATAAGCGTATTTCCCAAAATGTCGAACTATTCCTTGCATTTATTTATTTCTTATTACGGGGTTGAAGGTGAGCAAGTACCTCTACGACTTCTGTATCATTAAATATAGTGCACATGTTGCCTGCACTAACAAAGAGGTGCAGTGAATGCACAGTGGGGGAGTTTTGTCTTTCTGAGAGCTCAAATTAAGGCTCCTCTCTTCTGGAGGATGACTCAGTAATAAACGCAGTGGACAGCTGTGAGTCTGACAGCTTGTTTGAGATGCTGCCAAACAAGCTTTTAGACACATTCTGCAAGGTTATGAAGTGATTCATGACCAATCAGATGAGTGGTTTTAACCCTGAAGCCCCTGATACAGAAACTCTTGAGAGGTCTTTTGTTATGACTGATTACCCGTGGTGCAATACAACTGAGTACATTTACTCAACTACTATACTTAAGCACAAATTTGAGGTACTTGTACTTTTCTTTTCAGGCCACTTTCTACTTCAACTCTAGGAAATATTGTACTTTTTACTTCACTATTTATTTGACAGCTTTACTACATATGAAGATCTCAGAAAATATGATGTTTTGTTATAAATTAAACTACCCAACATTATATACAAGTACAGCTGAAATGATTAGTCGATTAATCAATTAGTCGATTACAGATGACAGAAAATTAATTGGAGATTATTTTTGATTATTTCATGGTACCAGCTTCTCAAATGTGAAGATTTGCTGCTTTACCTTTTAATTATTTTAATTTATTTTTAATAATTTTGATCTTTATACTATTGATTGGACAAAACAATCAATTCATTGATTAATCCATAATGAATATAATCATTAGTTGCAGTCCTTTACAAAACAGTTAAAAATGAGCTCCACCTCAACCAACTTTTAACAGTAAAGCAGTATCTAATAATATAATATACAATAGTTTAACAGTCACATGGGACATTTTTCTGCATTGAGTACTTTTACTTTTAATACTTTAAGTACATTTTCCTGATTATACTTAAATACTTTTACTTAAGTAACATTTTGAATGCAGGACTTTTACTTGTAACAGAACATTTTTAGTATTTTTTAAAGCATTTTTGTTATTAAATTATTCATTAACAGTGAATAAAGCCATTTGTTAGAACTTATAAACCACTTATTAGCACCAAGACAACACACAGGCTTAATGACCAATGTAGCACGAGGCGAGGGCCCTGAAGAAGTTTTGCACACACGTGTATTTATGATATATTGTCTACATGAGTACTTCAGTAGTGAGACAGACGCATCCAAAGCTGTGATGGATGGAGGAAGTGACGGTATTATTTATACTTTATTGGCCGTCCTTCCAAATGATGTATCTGATCCTCTTATACTGGACAGCTCAGGCAGCTCATCACCTACAATACAGGAAGGACTCATGAAGACAGTTGCATAATAAGAGCTGACCTGCCACCACGTGAGGGAGGCTTACTCACTACAGGAAACCCTCCCAGGTGTGCGTTACGCACCGTCATTTCATCATGATCTGATATTTCAATTTGATTCCTAAAGCTTTATTTGCCTCTATAAGGGGGTATTCAGTTGATGGACAAACAGTCAGTCAGCATGGGGGCAGAGAGGAGATCGGGAGGGGTTACAGAAACAAAAACATGCTGTTAACTTTACCATACAACAGCACAACAACAAGAAGTATAACAAAGATTTCAGGGAGCAGCTGAGAGAGTTTATGAGAGGACATTTAATGTAATATTTGTGCATTAATGTTCCTATAAATCAATATGAATTTCGTGCTTGACATGTATATTTCCAGGCTTCTGATGGACTATTTTATAACTTACAAATCATTACACATTTATCGGCACAAATGCATTCTGCACTATTTGCAGTTTACGTGGCAGAGAGCATTTATTAGACAACCTCATTCTTTAGCAGGTGAAGTACTTTGTGCAGAGCTAAAACAATTTTGTTTTGTTTTTGTACTTGCCACTGCACTTCTACTGCTACTACTATACTACTACCACCAGTACTATTGCAGTCGTGGAAAGTACTTTACTGTCCTGTAATTTTTTGTACTTTACTTGAAAAATAAATAAATAAATATATATATAAATTATTAAATTTTAATTATATTATATTACCTATTGCTACTCTGTTAATGAGGTGTAAAAATAATAATTGATTGTTGTTGAAGATGATGATGAAGGTAGATTATGTGTAATCTGTTGGTCAGAGTTTAGCCTACTGTTTGTTTATGTTTGTGTGTGTGTGTGTGCGCGCGCGCGCGTGTGTGTGTGTGTAGGAGGAGTCTGTGTCGCGGGGAGGCGGCGTGATGAGCCGCTCTGTGCGCTCACTGGCTGCTCAGCCTCTTAATGTGTGAGAAGCCCGTTCAGAGGTCGGACTGCCGGGACCGATCACCGGTCAGTGGGCGAAGCTGAAGCTCAGAGCTCACAGCTGCACCGGAGACCGGGAACAGAACCGGGAGATGTTAGAGGAGACTTTACGCTCGGACCTGAGACATGGAATGCATTGAAAGAACTCAGACACTGTGAAAGTTTACATTTCGGATATGGAGACACAAATGAAAAGACAGTTAATCTCAATAAAGTGAACCATCATTCTCGCCTGGGTCTGAGGTGCAGCGGAGGATGACACCTGCACCCCGCCTGGCGAGGACCGACGCGCTGACCAGACTTGGCATCTGTGAAGAGTAGGTCAAGGCTTCTGCAAGAGTGACTTTCCGCCTTTAATTCTGCAGACAGATCAGCATCCTGATCCTGCTCGCTGCCATCCCGAGTTATCGGCTGTGGCTGCAGAAACAGCGCATTTGTTGCGCTCCTTTATATCTTTGCACCATCGCGGACTGCGGCAGAAGATCATCTCTCACCCGGACATCTCATACTCACAGGTGAGCATCAGAGCAGCTCTGGAGATTGAATGTTAAGGTTTGTGTGTTTTTATGATGCCGCAGTTGTAATCTTTTTAAACTAAAATAAGGATGTTTATATTGTCTATTTTTAACATACAGCTTATTACAGAAGGGAGAAGAGTCCTTTTAATAGTTTTAAATCCAGGAATCTTAACACGTTTCAGCGAATAGGAGATCATAGATTAAATCAGGCTTTTGATTTACCCCAGTTTTACTCTTATATTTCCCCTTAAAGGTCGCAACAAACTGTCTTCCTCCACACTGTCTGACTGTATAAGCTTGTACCTCTTCAGTGTAGCTGTATGATGTTTCCACCGAGTGAAATATTCAAACACAAGATGCATGTTTTTCATGGCTGCAAATACAGATGTTTTTGTACTTTGATCTCCTCTAGAATTTAATAAAAAGTTAAGGGTTTTTTAATAATGTTTGGATGCACAGCGTGAGTTTATAATGGAAGTGGGGTTGAAGAGGTTAATGTCAACAAGGTGCACTTTACAATATGTATTTAAAATGGGGTTAGATGTTATTGTGTGTGTGTTAAATTCTCTGTTCTTCTGTGTTTCAATGTTGCAGGTGATGTCCCTGCAGCCACGATCATTTAAACAGCATCCACCGTTCATCTCACCTTGACATGTCCGCGGCGCTCGTCTCTTCATGCTGTTTCCCTGTTGAGAGTTCACATCTGCTGGATATTAAGAAATAAAAGAGAGCTCCGCCTCAAACGCGCCCCCTTTCTCCAACAGCAAGTAAGGCAGTAGAATCTGTGGAGCACTGACTCACCATGGGCACTGTACTATCACTGTCTCCGGGCTCTCGGAAATCAGGCTACTATGACAACCGGCCGGGCTCGCTCAGCCACTACCCGAGCCTCAGCAGCCGCTCTCTCAACAGCCAGAAAGACCGTGGGCTGAAGAGGGGCCAGTCCATCTTCCTCCCGGCGCTCACGTGGAAGCGACTGGTGGCCTCTACGAAGAAGAAGGGCAACTCCAAGAAAGGCTCCGGCGGTCCAGTGACCCTCGGGGACCCTCTCAACAACAACAACATCAACATCTACCAAAAGGACCCTGTGTTGCACCTCAACCGGGAGAATGTGAAGAAGTCGCTCTCCTGTGCCAACCTGTCTAGCTATGAGGGCCCAGCAGGACTGGGTCTGGGGCTCGGCTATGGCCTGGGGTTGGGCCAGGGGCACGGATGTGGCTACAGCAAGTCCCAACAACTTTCCTCTGTGAAGAAAGTTCCCCAAGGGACAGTGACCTCGTCCCCAAAGCGGGTCATCGTCCAGGCCTCCACCAGCGAGCTCCTGCGCTGCCTGGGGGAGTTCCTGTGCTGTCGCTGCTACCGCCTGAAGCATCTGTCTCCGGCGGACCCAGTGCTCTGGCTGCGGGCTGTGGACCGGTCGCTGCTGCTGCAGGGCTGGCAGGACCAGGCCTTTGTCACGCCGGCCAACGTGGTCTTCGTCTACATGCTATGCAGAGACGTTGTGGACGGCGACCTGGTGGCGTCGGAGCACGAGCTGCAGGCCATCCTGCTCACCTGCCTCTACCTGTCCTACTCCTACATGGGAAACGAGATCTCGTACCCGCTCAAGCCCTTCCTGGTTGAGGCGGGTAAGGAGGCCTTCTGGGACCGTTGCCTTGCCATCATCGATGCCACTAGCTCCAAGATGCTGCGCATCAACGCAGACCCGCACTTTTTCACACAGGTATTTGCTGAACTCAAGAGTGAAGGTGGCTGTGGCCCTCAGGATTATAGTCGGGTCCTGGATCGGTGAGAGTTTGAGCACCGATCCTTGCTGACCGCATGCCTTTTTGTTTACTCATGCACACGTATACTTGCACACAGACGCACACATACATGTCTCGTGTAGATTCCTCTTCCCTTTTTCTTCTTCTGCTGCCCTGCAGGAGCAATGAAGGCCTATCTTGACAGAGCTATGTAGACATATTTAGTCATTCCATCTGTGTTTGTTGCCATTGTCCCTTCCATCCACAGATAGAAATATGGAATTTTCTCTGCTAATTGGCTAACAGAGGCTCACAGTTGTGTTTTGTTTTTCCTGGAATATCCACCTGAGTTTACTTGAATTGAGGAACCATTTGGTCCACCTGTCCCCATGTGTCTGGTCCCAGTCGTCCCAGCTGCCCCTCTGGATCTGCACACCCAGGCACCCCAGCATCCTCACCCTCCTATCTGAATGTGATCAATCAGTGTGCATGGGACAACAAGACGCCATCATCACTCACAGAAATACCATCAAAGGATTTTCCACTGGTTATATTAAACTAAATGTCCGCATGGATTCACAGAAGAATAAAACTTGGCACAGACAATATAATCCACCTACGCCACGTTATATTTTCCCGGACAATACAAGGAGACATCTTGACATCCGCTGCTGGCTAAGCCCCATGTGCCAGCCGTGAAAAGTGACTCCGACTGATGGGAACAGCTGAGAGGTCCATGTAAGGTCTCGCTGGTCCTGCTGTGCACTGTGTAATCACTAAAGCAAAACGAACAGGCAGTGTTTTGTGGAGCCTTTTGAGGGTCGTCTTGCCTGAGGGGACAGTTGCTATTATTTTTTTATCTCTACCTATAAACCTGCCAGTGAACTCCTCTGTGTTTCTATTTTATCTCATCTCAGGAGAGTTTCCCGGTGGAAGAATATGGATTTAAGAAATGTTTTGTGTGTGTGTAGGCATTGTGCAGTGGACGCCAGCCAGGGTCATCAGCTGTTTATTCCATCCTTTGTTCCCTGTGTCTTGTTGACAGGGCACCCACAGCCGTGGTATTAATGAGATTAGCAGATTACTGCAGCCCCTCCCCTCTCTCAACCTCTGCCCCCTTCTTGTCCACTCGGCAGCCCTGCAGAGCTTCAGTGGCTAATCCAGGCCAGGCTGGACCGGGCTGGACTGTAAACACACACACAGATGTACACAAAACACACACACATTTAACTACCTTGTCATGTGCGCTGCATGAATACAACGCTGTGTGACACACGTGTGCAGCTCAGGGTCCAACGTAAAGCTCTCTGAGAGGTATCCAGGCAGGAATGGCAGATGAATGCTGTTGAAGTGGGTTTGTTGTTGTTGCTTCTGAATATGTCCCAATTTCTCATCAGTCACCTGTGCATCCTCATCTGCCATCAGGAGGGTTGTTTTCTCTTTTGCCCCTCCCTCAACTCCTGTCTCTTGTGAAATTATTCCCTTGAATGGACCATTGGCATTTGTGCTTCAGTGGCTTTAATCTCTATTTCCCATGTGTTTTAATGTGTGTTTGTGCATGTCAGATGTGCCCACAGATGAGACAATGTTCATCGTTATTGCACTGAAAAATATATGGATTTCTTTTTTAAAGCAGATCAGATTAAATATGTTGAGCTGGATTTTATGCCCCTTTCCATCCATATAGGTGGTTTAGATTCCTGCTGCAAGAGGTCACTGATCACTGAAGTTCATCTTTCAATGCTGAAAGCTCAGAAAAAGCTTAGAGAAAGTAAATCGGGGAAGCACAAATTAGCTGCTAATTGTGCGTCAGAGTAGCTTAAAAAGACAATAAACAGCTAAACTACAAAGGGTATGCACTGCAAATTTTCACCTGGATTTTTTATACCCGTTTTTTCATTACCCATTTATAGATTTTTGGGCATATAAACATAAATAGTGTGCCCTACTTGTCTTTCCTCCTCTTCTGTTAATCATCTCAAGACCCCTCAAATTCATCTTGTGACCTCTTTGCAGATCCCGACCCCCAGGTTGGGAACTACTGGTTTACAATAGGAGGCTGCTGGTTCAGGAAGCTGCTTCAAACCTAAAAACATGGATGCTTGACTTCCACCAAGATGTGTTGCCCACAATAGCATGTGGCAAAGCCTTAATCTCATTGTGTTTGGGCGTCTGGAGGTTTTGGTGCTCCATTTCCATCAAAACCCATGTGGCAGTCGCTCTTGCACGCTTTGCTGCGACACTACAGCATATACCCACTCACAAGGTCATATGATAAACAAGCATCCCTATAAGATCCAACCTTTACACACATGTGCAAACAAACACACTCTGGTTCACATCCCCTCCTTGGGTAATCCAGTCCTAATCCTCCCACCCAATCAAACAGAGAGAGGGAGCGAGGGATGAAAACATGAGGAAATAAGTAAACGGTTCAGAATCCAATGTGATTTGGTGTCACACTTCCCGTACACTTTTGGCCCTCAGCTCAGCCTTCAAATCCTGCTCTAACAAACTGGAGGCCTCGGAGACCCAAAGCTCAAGCCTGCCTCCCTGCCCGCCTGAGGGATCTCGCATGAGCTCACACCAGTCAACCAGAGAGGAGTGATGGCAGTGATTCACGCTCAGAGAGTAGAGCGCCGAGACACCGCCGTCTCTTTTTCTGGAGCTTTGACTGGCAGACATTTTGGGCTCATTGTTGCGGCCAGTGCAGCTCTCTCTCTCTCTCTCTGGCCTGGCCCCAGCTTTGACAAGGACACTTGTGTCTTGACTCAACCCCACCCCTCCTCTTCCCCCTTCCAACCCCATTTCCATACACACTCAGCTGTTGTTCCCTGCCTGTTTCATTAGATTTGACACCCCACACCCGCCAGCCATTGTCAGGACGAGGAAGGGCAGAATGGGGCCGTTTGTTGGCATTGGGTTGGTTGTGTTTGTGCGTGAATGTGGGTCAAAGTTAAGGGCAACATCTGCTTCCACCATCTCCTGTAGACCTGGATGTTAATTACATCAGAAGATATAGTACAGCATGTTCAAGTGATGCTGATATTAACTCTTGCCCTGACATCAGTGACAAATAAGGAACAATCTGCTGCAGGTTTCCTTCAGCAGATTGTGTGTCTTCCCTTAATGATAAACAACTCTTACTTACATTTGGCTCATTCTTCATGCTCATAAATTGCACAGACACAGAGGAACCATGTTCATTTAAGCCTAATTGAGCTGTAATGCAGTTTGTTAAATGTGACATAATTCTGTCTTGACCTAAAAGGCAACTGTCCCCTCTTTCAGTACCTCCGTCCAATCAGTCGCAGAGCTGGATCACGTAGCTGTTCCTCCAATCGTTTCACACAGTGGAGCTCGCATCTCAACTGGAGCTCTACTTCTGTTCATCCAATCAAACCCCTCGGCATGAGTCCCGAGCTCTTTGACTGACGGACACATGATGCCTGTGACATCTCTGTGGATGATTTATGACTCTTGTTACACAGAAACTGATTGACTCCAGATATTTAAACAAGATTAAACAGGACATTTAGCGCAAACTGGACCTTTCTCTGTGGATGGGACATTCATCTGGGACTTTGACAACTCTGCTTTACATAATATTTCAGATGGGCTTGAGACCGGCTCTGTTTTGGAGACTTTTGGGTTTGTGTGAACAATGTGATAAAAGATTTAGTCTGGTGTTATTCTATATTTTTCTTACTGTCAACAAGTGCCATGCATTAGACCATATTTTAGTACTTTCAGACTTCCCTACCCTGTCTGTGTTTTCAGCCACAAGCCTATTTGTTCTTTCTAAAGACATGCATCTTTTAAAACATATCATGAATGAAAACTTTAATTTTTTTTCAAAAGGCTACGTACTTTCCTTAAAAAGCTGGGCACTGTGGTTTATAGCAGTTTATAGTAAAAAAGTGCATTTCTTGGGGACTATTTTCAGCTGCGGATGAATACACATTTGAGTATTTACAGCAGCGGGATAGTGTATATAAGATTAGCTAAAAAAACTTCAGTGCCCACATTCATTGTTGTGAAGGAACATGTCACCCAGAGCAATAGTGTGGCTCATTGATGTGTTTTTGATAGTTTTAGGGCAAAGATTGAGCTCTATGGCACAAGAATAAGATATACCTGGCTTTGGTCACACTGACAATACTTGTTAGTCGATCAATTCATTGTTGATTATGTTCTTTTGTTGACAATAAGACAAATATAGCATATCGTGAGACTTTTCCTTTAAGTCACCACAGCTCTGTGAGTTGTGTTAAGTTATTTCAGTATGCTGCTGCTGCTGCTGTAGGTTGGTGTGGCACACCTTAGACTGATGATGTAAATATGTGGGTGTGTAACAAAAAGAGCTGTTAAGAATCAACAAAATGAACAAAAAGAAATAGTCTTGCTGTGTAGTGTGCATGCATGCCAGCCAGGTAGTTTAGAAATGTTTCTTTTTTTCTTTTTTTTTACCTCTGCTTTTCTTTGATTTTTATATGTGATGTTTTAAATGAAAGATTATTTCTTTGGTAACTTAAAACTGGATCTCATTGGAGCATTACTTTATAGGAAACATGATGTCAACAGTGTTAAAGTCTCTTATAACAGCAGATGTAACTATCATCATTATGGTGGTCTGTTCATGGTTAGAAACAATAGAGACAAAAAAACTAAATAAAATAATCAACTCTCATTTTCGGTCCTGAAATAGTAAAGCATGTGAATTCATTTGAGCTATGACAGAATTATAACATCCTTTATTTTAAACGCAGCTGTCTCATACCAGACTTCATTTGTCAGTTTGCAAAATTAGATGTGGTCATGTCATCTTACTGCAACAAGAATCTCACTGCCCTCTCAGATTCACACAGAATACAGTATAGGCCTACAGAACTGATCAAGTTCCTGGTAGTAACTAGTAGTAATAGCTTTTCTCATCAGTGCACCAGTTGGTGACACAAAGTACCATTGTACATGTAGCGTTTGTCGCAGGCAGCTCCGGCTCAGCCTGCGTCCTCACTGATTGTAGCTTTGCCTCGGATGCTTCAGCTTTTTTTTCCACAAAAGCTTTCAAATTTCACAACTTCACATTCATCACAACACCTCATCTGTGTTGCGTCAACACTGGGCAGATGTTAATACAGAGATAAATATATAACTGTCGAGTGTCCATCTCCTCCTCCTCCTCCACCCGGGTCCCTCTGAGTTTCCATAGTTACCTTCCTCAGCCATCATTGTAACTGTCACACCAAGATGAAGCAGCACAACACCTCCAGTGACTTTTGTAAAGCCACTAAAATGAGTGTGTGTGTGTGTGTAGCTAAAAGTAAAATACTGTTGACGGAGAAAACTTGAAGAAAAACAAATGTGACAGTTTCATTTTTCATGTTTTTTGTTTTCCTTTTTCATGATGATGATGTTGATTATTTAATAAAGTATTGAGCTGAAATCCAAATCCAAGTGTATCTACTCTCTTTTCATACACATGCAGCTTTTCACACTTTTACATCTGCGAGGCTCACACACTTAACTAAAACTGCCTTTGTTCTCCACACAGTACACGTGATATACTCGCCGCCTGCAATCCAGCTAACTTAAGACTGGTAGTAAATTCATGTGGGACATAAAACAGCTTAATGCACAGCCACACAATAGCCTGGCGCTGCAGATGGCCTTTTGGCTACCTGTCAGAGGGGGGCTGCGCTCCATCTGAGCATGTCTCTGCAGTCAATCACCGCCTTCTCTGCTGTGACCACAGGTGGAAATGCTAAGATGCTGCCTCCGCTCAGCAACCTTTGTTCTGTGAGTTTAAAATGAAAAACGAAGAGAGGAAAACAGGTTTTATGTGCAGATTTAGTAGCAGTGGTCAGCAGAGTGTCTGCCTCAGGCTGCCTTCCCCTGTCACAGTGTGTTATCAATGATCTGCACTGTTCACATCCATGCACATAAACAGATTTTAACTGAGCTCTTGTTTTCTCACTTGTTTTGACACAATGGAAATGAAAATCATGAGGTTCTCAAATCCATTTTTATCCGTTTATGCATTTCCAGTGGTGGAAAGTAACTAAGTACATTTACTCAAGTACTATACTTTACCATTTTGAGGTACCAGTACTTTAATATTTCTATTTTATGTTACTTTTTACTTCTACTCCATTACAATTTGAAAGCAAATATTGCACTTACTCCACTACATTTATTTAACAACATTAGTTACTTTGCAGATTCTGAGTACTAATACAAAATATAAATCAATAAATTATTATGGATTAAGCTACCCAGCAGTATATAAAGTAGTTGAAATTAGCTCCACTTTTACCAGCTGCAACATTAGAACAAATGAAGTGTTGTCCTGCTCCGTATAAAATTATGTGGTGATAACATCCATGTTTTCAGAACAGTGTTTCAGAAAATGCGCAACTGTAGTCTATCTGGGTTCACGCAGCTGCTAATATTCTGCACATGAATAGTCTGATATACAGGTCACAAGTCTAAAATACCACAATCACCGTGGAATAAAAATGCAGGGTTTTTCCATTTTTAACAGATACATTTAGCTTTTATCATATAACAGATGTCTGCCATAAAACTAAGACTCAAAAATGACTTTTCAGTCAAAGCAGCTTACTTGGCAAGGCGCAATGCGTCTGTCTGGTCTCTCTGTCTGATGGTATTAGAAAATGATCATTTAAATGCCATTTATAATCTGTTCACAATGCTGGAGTGAGAGGGCAGTGGGGTGAAAACCATATGCCGCTGGTCGGAGATGAGGTCAGTGGCAGAGGCTGGGGACACCTCAGAGGGCAGAGGGGTGAGGGATGCTTTGATAAAAAAAAAAAAAAGAGAACAGATGAAATGAGTTGAAGAGGCATCCCTGCAGATGGCTGCCACAGCCTGACTGAGTCCTTTCCAGCTTTCTCCTGTCCTCTGAGGACACAAATCAGCTCTCTGCCTCTCAGTGTCACACTTCTATAGTGTGTTCCCAGCGGCTTTCTAAAAGCCTTGACTGCTGTTCGCTGCCTTTTATCAGCCCTCTGGGATCTAACATGCTCCAAAAAACCCCCCTGTCTGTCAATGCTTCCTATAGACGTATTCAGAGAGATTATTAGAACTAGTATCACTTTTCTAGTTCAGTCTCACAGCAAATCATGTTACCTTAAAATTTTAAAGCTTTGGATTTCTCCACATGTTGAAGCGATGTACATGGGGCTGTATAATGAGCGATATTGTCATTCAAAGAGTTTGGATGGTGGTGCCTTTTTTATCGTCTTTCCAAAACCAAAAAGTGTAAGGAATGGCTTAAACTGTGTTTTTATCTTCTCCAACATAAGCTACAATCGTTAGCATGTCCAGCTAACTGGCTTACTACCCGTAACCAAGCAACCAAGGCCGAGGAGCATTTCCTTTTAATAACTACATTGGTTTGTTGGGTTACAAGTTACGTAAAGTTCATGACTATCACATCCACTATGAAGGATTTCCCCACTAGCCTACTGATCCTACAAAATCAGAGTTTAGGCTAACGCTAACAGCAACTCCACTAACCCGAGATGGTGTTATCTGTTTACTGTTTGAAAATACGAACAAACTGTAAGCTAATAGCCAAATATGGTTAATGTTTGGACAAAATAACAGTCTTACATTTTTCCTTATCATACATAATATTTGGACAAGAACAACACTGTGTCTTTATTTTCATGTCTGATACATGGATCATCTGCTGAGGATGCCGCTTCTGTTAGCTTTAGCTTCAGAGCATGTAGCCATGAAGTGTGTATTTAAGACCCTTTTTTGCAAGATTCTCATTTTGAAACAAGTCAGCTGGAAACATTCAAAAGTCAGCCAGAGACTATGTTTTTAACCAACTCATGGACCTAATGTTAGCTTAAGTAGCTAGCTAGCTACGGCTGATGAAATCTGCTAGACAGTTGTCATTTCAGTTGGCAAAATCAACGATTCCACAAATGAAAAACTGGCTTTTGTCTTAATCAGTTTGAAATCAAGGACCAATTGTTTCAAAAATTACTTATACTTTCAACGTTAAATCAGCCATTTAACATTATCTTTATCTTTGTAAACTGCATATGTCCTTTGCGAGATTGTAAAAGATTGACGCAAGTAACTGGGGAGTGGAGCGAACAGTTGATTCACCAACTACAGTAACTACCATTTTGACCTACATGCATGTTTTAAATATAAATTAAATTATGAGTCTGGGCACAGTTTCACCCATCAAAGTTAAGAATAAAGGATTTCCCCAAACTCTGCTGCAGCTGAGCTTTAAAAAGGAATAATGTAATTTGATAACGGGGTCAGTCTCCACTGTGAGATTCTTTACAGATCATGATGAGTACAGTTTGGGACCTTGGAGAGCAGCAGCCTGCTGGCACATCCTGACTGAGCGAACAGATGGTTCACTCAGCCATGCACCCATAAGTAGTGAGTGAAGGACACCGCCGGAGGGGACTCCAGAGGACTCTGTGGGGACGTCAAACTCTGTGAAGAGCAATCAGAGGTCTCATTAAAGCTTCATAAAGTGCTAAAATAAGTGCCAATAAGCAGTCTTACATCTGACTATATTTGACTTTATTCGGTGAGAGTTAAAATATAAAGACAAATGTCAGTGAACTTCAGTGGCACACTTCCTAGGTCGACATTTTGTAATATGCTTGCAGAGAGTTAGATGAGAAGATCGACACCAGTCTAATGTCTGTGTGGTAAAAATGAAGCTACAGTCAGGAGACGTTAGCTTAGCTTAGCCTAAACACTGGAAACAGCTAGCCATAAAACCACAACATAATAATAAAATATAAATAAAAAAATGACAAATCATGTGTTAATTACTGAGCTTTAGATGTGCAGATATAGGCTAATTTTGTCACCTTTGGACACAGCCAGTTAGCTAGCTGCTGGCCGTAGCTTCATATTTACCGCACAGACTCTCGAGTGGGACCAATCTTCTCATCACAATGCACACATACATTTTGAATGCAGGACTTTTAATAGAGTATTTTTATAGTGTGGTTTTGCTACTTTTACTTAAGTAAATGGTCTGAATACTTCTTCTACCACTGCCAACTAACCACACAATATTAAATAATTTTACATGCTGTAGTTTAGTTACATGAATAAAAACATTCAAGTTTGAGCACTCTGGTTTCTTAAATATTTCCCGATTGCAGCCAGGCTGATGATGGCATGTTGATTCAGAGCGAGCCAAAGTAAAGACCAATCTCCCCCCTCATGCTACTGTAATCTCCAGCATGTGACCTCCCCTCGGCCGATGACGAAGAGAGACGCTGGAAAACCTGCAGTGCTCACCAAACCAGTGGCCGGTCTGCCCTGAGAGGATTTAGAGGGAAAAACACAGCCGCTCTGGGACACATATTATTTTCCCACTGGTAAATCATCTCCAACTCATTACCAAATCCTCGCTGCAGGGCTGCTAATCTCTAAAGAGAGACGGACCGGCTGCCAGTCTTTTTGTAATGGAATTGCACAGCGCTTTAAGTGATTGCATCAACAATTGCCAGTCCTGATAAATTAGATTAGAAGTAGAAGAATCCTGTTTGTACGGCACTGCGAGAAGAAACCAAGAAACTTCATCACAATCCAAAACAAATGTCGTACAAAAACCCATTAGAATTGATTTACATGCGTCTACATTCTAACTACTCGATTGATTGAAATATTGTGTTTATGTCTGCTACTCAGGTCTGTGAGTGTGCTTTTCATCCACAGGCCTTTCACAGCGAGGAGGGATGTGATTGGAGCTGTTGTAGAAGAAAATGATTGGAAAAATTATGTGGAAGAAAAAAATGCCTGGCAGCGTGAAGCGGCTGTGAATGTGATGAGGAAACAATTGGTGGAATAATTGTTGCACTTGTGTGGATTGAAAAGCTGCCATCAAACTAAACCTATCATTGTTTGTCAAGAAAAAAAACAACAAAACATGCTGAATAAATCTTCTGCGGCTGTGAAAAAGATTCTGCTTTGGTGAATCCAAATGTCCTCGTTTGATCTGATGATTAACCGTTCATCTGTTTAGAAAATGTGTGTATCAAACACACACACACACACACACACACACACACACACACACGAAATGCTTTTAATAATCAGTGATGGAGAGGATATGCTTGAATTTGCATTTTCAGAGACAGATCTAACACTTAATTTATAAATCATGGCTTTTACATCAATGATTAAAGGATTACACACAGACAAAATCAGCGTATATGCTATAATCTCTGTTTCTGATTGAATATGATGATGGGCTAACATCAGAGATGGTAACTGGGAGATGAGCTGTGGTGTCCAGTTTATCATTGAGCAGCTGATGGTCTCTGCAGAGGAGTGACAACAGATTTGCACAAAACTGGGGGCCTTCATAGAAACACAGAGCCCTCACAGCAACAGATATAAGTCCGAGGCTGAGGATGAGACGTTGTTTGTGGCATTTCAATAAACAAATCTCAGTCATTTGCTTGAGCACGAGTTCCCTCTGCAGCTGCAATGAGCATTTGGATTTCAATTGTGCCAGAAAGATGTGAGCTTTCTAAGCAAATCAGACTTTAAATTAGATTCACAATTAACTTTGTTTTGCCACTAAACAACCATTTGTTGTCAAAGCAAAGGGCTGAGATGTGTGGAGGACGGTTATTTCTGCTGGATGTTTACTTGCACTTTACTCTAATGAGATCTCAAAATTACTAAGCACACCAAAAGATGAATGTGTTGCTGCACAGCTGCTGACTTAGGTCACCTAGTTACTAGAACCTGAAGGCAAAGAGCATTGTGGGTAATGAAGAACACTTTACATAGACATAAAAGACACACTTGCATCCTGGTTGTGATCAGGTTGTTTGGAGTATCCATTTGTATCCATATTTTTATCCTGGTTTTGCAAAACATGAAAATGCAAACTGGAGTACTCTGATAGAAAACAGGATACTTTGGCTTGCAAACACTTCTTTGCCATGTGCACAGGTGTGTGCAGGAATGTGTGCTTGCATGTGCGTGATTGGCCAATGCAGCACCTTGCTGGATGATGTCACGTTGTGGCAAAAGTAAAGCCAGGTTCAAATTATTTGCTGGAGCAAAAAGCCAACGTTTTTCAGTCTGAAGGCAGCTTTAGTCAATAAAACAAAATAAATATGACGGTAAACTATTTAAAATGATCCACACACTTAAATGAAGGTCTGACACAAATTTAAAGGATGTTGTAAATGGTATTGTTGCTCTTGTATTTCATCACCAGTGATCAGAAGGAGAAACCGCAGCAGAATCCAGGCAGACAGAATCAAAACTGGGTTTTTATCCTGAAATACTGAAGTTTAGTCGCTACATAAATGACAGAAATTAGCTGGATGTGGAGGAGTTAAAGGACACGCTTGCACTGACACAGGTAGTCAGAAACCTGAATCATTTTAAGATCATGTATACAACAAGATGAATAACCAGGTTTTTCTACACTCCACATAAACATTATATCCTAAATATCATCAACCTAGCAGCTCAGTCTGGTCATTCTCACTCTCTCACATACAATAACTTCCTCAGAAAATCAAAGGTGATTGATGGAGTGAATAAACTGGGTGATGTTTGCAGACCTCTGCTGTTACATCTGTTTTCACCACGTGCAGTCTGATGTTTCATGGTAAAAATCTACAGCTGTCTGAGCCGACATCAATGTATGTAAAGTACAAGATGACAATGCATTATGCTGACACTCATCAAGCAAACATGTCCAAATATTTAGAAGCCTCTCTTGCTCTAGAGTTCTTGTGTCTTTTTTTGTGTAAAAACTTTTCAATTTCACACCAGAAAAATGCAGTTTATCTTCTCGATCATTTAAATATTTCACTAAACTTGGCTCCTTTTGTTTCTAGTTTCCTCAGTATTGTCACTCATTGATAAAAATGCAATGCCAAATGGAGCCTGACAGGAGAAGTGTGTCTGGGAACCACTGCTTCAGAGTATCTAGAAGTCCAACAGTCCAAAGTCAACTGGATTTGCTGTTTAATTCTGGATCTGGATCTGTCTGTCCTGAGGGGTGGGGAGAACCAGGCATTATAACTTCCTCTGGGGTCATTCACACGTTGACGTCACCTGCGGGTCATTAAGGTCACATTGCAGTCATGTGAGAGTCATTAGGAGTTACAAGAATAAAGGTGTGAATTGGTGTCAAAGCGCCTGAGGAGGGATGTCTCAGGACGGCTTTGTAAGCAGCTGATAAATGCTGCCTCAGGCCCCAATGGAGGGCATCATTGTGCTTAAACTGTACCACTTTAAAGGAAAGAAGGGGAAGCTGTGTTTAAATTTCCATCAATTTAAAGAATCAATTTAGCTGGTTTTAAACAATTTTCAAGTTAGTTAACTCATGGTTGGGTTGTATTTGTTAAGTGGTAAATTTTGAGAATAAAGCAAAGTATTTTTGAGTATTTTAAACTGATAAATCTGGACTTGTGTCCTGAAACATGATTTTTACCAGACCCACATTTATAGACATACATTATATAAAAGACATAATATACGCATATGCAGACACAAAACCAGACCCATCGGCATTTGAACAGATCCATATTCACAGACGATGCTCTGATAGCATGATGTACATTTGTTTTTGCAGTTACAGTTATTTTAAGTCGCAGAGTGTTGATTGAAGAGGTGCAGAAGTGTTAAATAATAAATAATAGGTGTGAATGTACTGCACATAAACATGGCACACAGATAAATTAAGATTTTGCTGAGTGTGGTGTAAATTAAACAGACACAGTACAGTGTGTTTCCACATTATGCAAATCACACTCATCAAAAGTAAATACACAAACCCGCACGCACACACACACGCACACTCACAGAGTATTATCGAGCAGTGAGGTTTTGGGGGGGGATCGCAGCAGGGAGCGTGTCAGAGAGTGGTGAAATGCCAAGTCACAGGGAGGGCAGGCCGTCAATAAGTCGCACAAACAGGTCACTATGGAGAGAGACGGGATGAAAACTGGCAGCAGACGACAGAATTAAACTTTCAGACCAAACTGTTCGCTGAGATATGAAGAGAAACTGAAATATCCACCGTTTAAATAACAACACAGGCAGTTAAACCTTCACCAATACATAATAGTGGATGTCATCATCTGTATTCAAAGTGTGTTTACAGGTGTTGGGGAGTACAACTGCATATGTGAAAAAAGTTGTATGAAGCTTTTTGTGTCTCCAGCTGTGCGAAGTCTGACAAACTGCCTCAAGTGATGTCACTTGAGTCAGCGTCTGTTGGGGCTGAAGACTACAAGTTTGAAAATGCAATAAATCTGGCGAGGTGTGGAGTTAGAAAGACGTGAGTTTCCCTTTTCTCTGTAGCCCGGTCCTCATCTCTGCTGCAGGCTAGCGGCTCAAGGCTACATTAGCTACTGCTAACATAACACACCTGAATCTCTGAGCAAACTGTCAACAGTCAAGTTGCATTGTGGGTAATGTAGGCGTATTCTAACAAGATTCACACAGTTCATTTGGGGACTCAATTTGGGGAAGAGTTCATATTCCAGCAGAAGGTGGAAACTAGATGTGTCCATATCTCGTTTAAATATAAGTTTTCAATGTTGTGAGCACCACAACCCAAAATTGTATCCACCTCCATTGTATCGGGGTGGAGGCTGAAATCTCTCAGACAGATATCTTAAAACGTGGGCAAAAAACAACAAATCTATCTGCATGTTAGATAACAGATGTTTTTGTAAAACTTTAAAACATATATCTGACTTTCTGTTTGCCTGAAACTGCACTGAACATCATTGTCTGTGGCATCAGTGTGCGTTTATCAACCCAGCTGATCTGATCCAGATGACACCAAAGGGACGAGAGAGGAAACAGCTCTTGCGTCACTGAGTCCAGTTTTCTCTGTCTACACAAACACCAGAACTTTAACTGATACTGTAAATTGACTGTATTTATACAGGAAATCCTCTCAATCACCGAACAACACGCCACTGAACAGAGAGAATCCTGACTTATTTCATTCATATTTTCATGTGTTTAGTCTTCCTTCAAAGCCCCAAAGCACATTTGAGAAAAATATTTTAATCACTGTATAATGGAGACACTTTTATGCATTGTGACGTACAATCTGTCCGTCAAAAAGTGCATTTATTTACGTTTTTGTTCTATCTTTAAAAAATATCTTCTGTAACAGCAAAAGCAAATTCAGTATCATACATGCGTGTAAGGCAACTGTGTCCTGAGTCTCTACACCAACATAATAACTTCCTAAACTATTGAGCACTTTCATAATGTAAACCAGTTTGACCAGTTCAGATCACTCTCTTGAGGGACCAGGTCTCGTCCGGGTCCTGAGGTCAGACTGTTGTGGTGGTTCGGTTGGGCGGACTGTTAGTTAGCTGGGACGAGCAGGACGAAACCATCGCGGCTTTTCTTGAAATCTGCGTTGGTCTGGCCGGGTTTGGCTTCTACAGTGACGCTCTTTGGTTTGCCCCGCATGTGCAGCTGCACGGCTGAACGGCAAACCTTCACGGGAAAGTGGACTTTTCTTATACTGAAAGACAAAAACACAAACACATTTTTTATATTACTATCTATTACTATTTATATATCACAAATCACAAATTTGCATCAAGGGGCTTTACAATCTTTAACAGGGAACCTCTGAACTTTGCTTTCTTCACTTAATAACTTTTCCATTCCTCTTACCTTAATCCTCACTTTATTTCTGACACATTCACGTGAGAATTTGTGATATGTCCAAAATATCCCAATGAGATCAATGCACTGATGGATGACCTGGATTGCAGTACTTGAAAATAGTGATCTAGTTTAAACTTTTGATGAACTGCCAATACCAATAGAGACATTTAAGTAGAGACAATTTTAGTCCATTTATTTGGAAATTTACCCACTTAGAAATAAAGAGAGATAAAACAGTGTTTCCTGCTTTTAAATTGTTTCTCTTTGGCTACAATGAAGAGAAACTAAGGCAAATTTAAAAGACTGGCCTTTTATTTATGCAAAACAATGCATTTTACGTAGATGTTTTCAAGCACAACATATTCTCCGCAGGTCTAAATAATGCAGCTCAACATCTGAGTCTAGACGAAATGAAAATAAAATACAGGCCTTACAAAACTTTGTATTTCCCTTATGCAGTTGTTTACAGAGAAGTTTAACGCTCACACAAAGTACTGCCAAACTGGAGCAGTTGTGTTTCTTCAGGCAACAAAATTACCCAAAAATATCTAGTTGAAATCACAACATCTCTGACTCTAAGATGTCAAAAGACACTGTTCTGTTCACTCTGTGCCATTAATCATCAGCCGTGAGTTAGTGCACCTTATGCCACCGGTTACAATTCCAACCACAAGTTCAGACTCAAAACATGCTCGTCTGTTAAAGCTGACTGGTGTTGTTTAAATGCCTTTAACCCTAAAACCGCTCCTCATGCAGGTGAAGTCCTGCAAATGAGAATTTGTCCCAACTCATGATCCCTGTGAAGATATTTGTTCCTCACAAACCTCTCCAATTTAAACGATGAATAAAAGCAAGTGAGTTTGTTATTGATCACTTCACACTGCCATTGGATGATTTTATGTGTATGACAGTCACATCCGGAGTGCAGGTGCTTTGGTGTCACACACTCGATCTCTCCGCTGACAGCCGGAACGAGGAAGTGTGGCTCTGCTTGCTCGACTGGCCGGTTGCTGCACAGTCAGCTGAAGATGATCCACCGTGAAGTCGCTGCTTCCTCTCTGCCCTCGGGGATCCTGCAGCCTCGGCCCCAGCTGCAGCGACCCCACTGATCCGCCAAACACAAGCTGGCCCGGCACAAGGCTCAGTCTCTGCAGTGTGCATACAAAGAGCCTTATACTGTATCCACCTACGTCACAACCATTAGGCCTAGGGGACTACGAGTTCATGGTTGATATTCCTGCTTCTCTTGTGAATGTATTCAGATTGTTGTTCTTCTATCAGTGGATGCACTAAAAGAACAATATTTGCCAAACAGCTATTTGTGGACGCCTTTGACTGTTGATAATGTGACTGATACGCAGGGCTGGCTCATGTGACGTGAGAGCGACAGTTGGTGGCGGTAACCTCTAAGCTGGTTTGCCAACCGCTGCAGAAGAAGAGAGTGACAAGAAAACATGGAGGAGGAGAGTGAAATTGCAAATACAGAGCATGAAGTACGGTATGGCTATTTTAAACCATTTTTCAATTGAATTTACAGAACAATTACTGTATCGTGATATATATACCATTACCATGATCTAAAATTACATATAATGTGACAGAAAATTTTGGCCCACCCTTAGGCAGAATAAGACTAAACCTAAACCCAACCCACAACCTGATACTTTGTCAGGACCCAGCAGGTTCGGGTCAAAGAAATATAACATAAGGCTCAAGCTGCATATTAATGGAGGTAAATAATAATATTCTAGTGAAATTATCAAAACCTATTTTTAAGCTACAACATTATTTGCTTTGCTAAAAGAATTTGAACTCAGTGCACGTTTCCAAATCTGTGTCGCTGTCAAGTCAACAGGTGTGGCCTTGCTCTCTTTTTTCCAAAGTCAAATGTCAGCCTCAAACCCCGCCTTGCTGAACCCCGTAAACCAGCTGTCCTGCCCTACTGGGGCAGTGACAAACCCGACACAGAAACCCACTGACCTCCGCAGGGTTTTGATTTGTTTGTGATACTGATCTCATCGTGCCGGCTACCACGAGTGAAACCCGACACCAGCAGAGCGTGTTGAGGAAAGCCTCTGGCTGTGCCTGAGGACAGCGGGTGATCGGCTGTGAAGGCCTGTGGTGCAGCAAGAGGAGGCTGAGGTTGTCAAAGGCTACGATTAAATACAGCCGGCTGAACATCGCTGTCACTCTTCATGTGAGTGCTTCTGTTCAGACACATCTGGGCAACAAACAAGAGCCATTATAATCTAAAATGGACGTCACTTTGTTTAATCACTGCAGAATTTATGCTCGACATACAACCATCAAAACTTTTTGGCTGTGATGAGTTTTTCCAAGACACAAAAACAACAGCATCTGTCATTTCTTCAAATCTTTCTGACAAGCTACCCCGGTTATCAATCTCAGAAACAGAGGTGGAAGTAGCATGACGTTGTTATAGTGCTGCTGTTGGGGTGGACGGTTGGGTGTACAAATTCTCTGTATTTGCCACGGGACACTGTGGCTGGCATCCTGTCTCCATCCAACAATCAACATGGTTTCTTTTAACCACGATCGTTCCCTTAACCAAGTAGTTTTAGATGCCAAACTTACAGTAACCCCACTTTAACCTTTGAGGTGGTTCACATGATTCTTCATTTTGTAATGGATCCAATGAAAGGCACTGACAAATGACATCAAATCTGTCACTGTCTTTCCTTCACACCATTTTTGTGGTTGGGTCAAACTGCAAACAATTATGATTATTTTATTTCCATTGGAGATTTTAAAGCTTTATTGTCATATGCTTTTGGTAATTTCTTTAATTTAAAGACTCATTTAAAAAAAAAAAAAAGGTTTCTCTTAAAAAGTGTGTGATCTCAGTTATACAAACTGGTTAAATGAAGGATCTGGACACGCTGCCCTTGAGTCAGATGGCGTTGCTTTAAAGCAAATTGTCAGTATCTAAGGTTTCTTTTGCTTTCAATTTACACGTTTGGTTGCTGTGAACAGTGATAAAGCATTTTCTCAGGCTACCACATTCACCATTGTTGGAAACTTTAGGCATGGTTCCAGGTGTTGTTATCGACTATCACAAGATGAGCAAACAGAAAACTGTTCATATAGTGCTTTTTTCACTTGGCTCTGCAGAAGCATGTACAGTGTAGCTCAAGACTCATACTTCTCCTGCTGTAACTCAAGAAAACGCTGTACTGTTGTGTACTGAAATGCACTGATTCTCCCATAAAATGGCCGCCGCATCGTCCGTTATATACTTCACTTTTTGTACGGATTAAACAAAAGAGATATAACATGTTAATTAGTGAGCTTTAGAAGTGCTGCTAAGCGGATTGTGTGACAGAGCCGGGCTAGCTGTTTCCCCCTGCTTCCAGTCTTTATGCTAAGCTAAGCTAAGATAAGCCTTATACTGAAATGACAGATATAGAGTGTTATCAATCTTCTCATCTGACTTTCACCAGAAAGCAAATAAGCATATTTCCCAAATTTGTCAAACGTTTCCTTTAAAACAAACAAACTAAAAGGACTATAAGAGGAAGCCATCTCACACTCACCTGTAACTTCCCCTCCATCCCACAGCTCCCCTTTCTTACATCCCACCCGACTCGACACCTCCTCGTCAACACAAGCCTGCAATTTACCCTTGCAATCTTAATTAGCACTTCCCCGGCTGCCTGGCAACCATCGCTGGGGCAACAGCAGCGTTTTCGGCCCCAGCAGCGGGGGCAACGTGGGCCGAGGCCACTCGAGTCCTTGGGTGTGAGGTGGCTGGGCAGGTGGAGAGCAGACAATACTGCAGGGTTTATTTTAGCGTCATAGTGTTGATCATCATGGATCTTATCCATTATAATTACCATCACCGTCATCAGAAACAGTGGGCCTATCTCAACCAGCTTGAGTCTCCTCAGGGGGCATTCTGGGAAAAAAAATGAGTCATACTGAAACAACAGCAGAGCTAACGCATAAAGAGTGATTTCTATAAACGGCGCAAATGTGGTTCAAGATGCAAAACCATCACATGGCTCGAATCATAAATGTGTGTCATCGAGTGTGATGTACTGTGATTGCACTGGCTTCAATAATTTCCTTGGTGCTGATTAATTCTTAAGACCACTGACACGTTTCTGAGATGAAAGCAAATCAGTTTAACAGTGAGACAGTGAGGGAGAAGAGGAGCCGAGCGTCTCGTCAAATCGATTATCATTGAGGGTAGATGGTTGAATGCTATCAGGGGGGTTTTATGCAGCAGGAATATTTGTTCCACCTCGGGGCAAGTCATTGGACAGGCAGCTGTTACTGAACTCATCATATTGGTCCGACATCTTCAGCTAAACATGTGCTTGTTGAGATAAAAGCTATTTATTCTTCTTCTACTGATGAATTGCTGTGTAGTACTCGACGCTACAGTGGGACTGTTGTGAGGAATGAAAATGTTGCTGAGGAATCCATTTGTTTCACTCTGAGGACGATTTAGAGGCAGCACGTGTGCGACGTTTAACATCCACAAAGAGGCCTTTTGATGCTGGTGCAGTTTTGAGGTCAGTAGCCAACTCTGTGAGTGCGCCCAGGAGGCTTTGAGACGCTCGAACAGAAAGTCCCCGAGATTTAACAACCGAGCGAGAGGCACAGTCAGGATGTCTTTATAAAATCTGCTCCTCCACAGCCTCTTTGATGCAAACGTGTGGGAAAATAATAATAACAATATTTTATTGTACACAAATGTGGAAATTTGCCTCTGGCTTCACAGGTTGGTTTTAACGCATCATAGTAAATCACAATACATACAATAATAAATAACATGACATGCACAGTACAGTTCGTACAATAACGGTTTCAGTGTGTCTGGTGTTTACAAATTGATTGATTACAAAGTTATTGTATTTGGTATGAAAGACTTTTGTAAATGTTCTTGGTTGCTGCAGCCGCTCTATAGCGTCTTCCAGAGGGTTTTATGAATTCTTTAAAAAGGGGATGAAGATGAAATCTCTGGTTTTTTGTTTCACCTGCATTCATATATACATCCCAGTTGTTCTGCTCTTTCCCAATAATTTTACTGGCCATGTTTGTAATTCTGAACAGTCTATTTTTAGTCCTAGCCCCCAGGTGCCCGTACCATTTACACGCATTAAAAGTTAAAACACTCTCAACAAGACTTCTGTTAACAGTCTCTAAAATATTCTTGCTTATATCGTATGAATCCAAAGTCCTGATTAGATACAAGTGCTGCATTGCTTTGTATTGCAATAATGTAATCAAAAAGGTTCTTAAATATTTAAACTCCTCTACTGCTTCAACAGGCTGATCATTAATCAAAACAAGTGGAAAATAATGATATATTGAAATAAAATATTTACATGCTGTTTTTCAGCTAACTCACTGGTCCTCCTGTAATTTAAGTCCAGTCTAGACATTTAAAATCTTTGAATCTTTATAATTTGAGCTGCGTTTAACCTGATAGATCACTCGCTATCATCAACTCATACAGTGAGGCTCAAGCTCACATGTTGTATTGTCACGTCACAGGTGATTCTGTCTTTGCTGGTCTACCTGTGTAGAGCCGACCTGATGTGATGTGCAGTGAGCTTCATGTATTAACACTCTTGTTCCTTTTCTTACTGTAAAAGCAGAGCCAACAGTCAGAAAGAGATATTAAAAGAAAGTACAGCTAAATAATTACCAGGAGATAATGCTAACGTTAAATACAATACTAAGTCTGCCTGTAATGAAGGTCACATGGTTTTCCCGCACAGCTCTTGTAATTTGCCAGGAGGAGAAATATTTTATTACCCACTTCCTCCTGTAATATTAATCCTGTCTAAATGGAGCTTTTGTAAGACACTTATATATCCACAGGCAGCCGTGTCGCAGAGAGGAGGCAGTACTTTGTGTTGGTGTTTGAAGACAGGATGTGGATGTTTTTGACTGGAGAGTACGTGGAACATGTGACTACTGCAAGCGTCCATTTGTCTGTTTTCTTGTTCAATTTAAGAAAGTGTAGTTCAGTCAAATATATCCACATCCTGTCTCTAACAGGCCAATTAAACATTTACCGTCTTCATACACACAACATAATGCATCCTTGCTGATACACCGCTTGTTACTTTCACTAATTTAACTTCCTCAGCCTCCTCATGTATTAGCATTTAGATGTATGGGAATTTATAGCATTCAGCACTGGAAGAACATGAACACAAATGTCTCTGTGTCAAGCTTGGTCAGATTTGTTCCAGAGCATCAGATGAACAGAGCCACACAACCAAACTCAAATGTGTATTGTTGTTGCAATAACGGTCAAAACCTCAACACAAGTGTCCT
Source organism: Maccullochella peelii (assembly GCA_002120245.1). Lineage (NCBI taxonomy): Eukaryota > Metazoa > Chordata > Actinopteri > Centrarchiformes > Percichthyidae > Maccullochella > Maccullochella peelii. Next base: position 9,813 of record LKNJ01004183.1, on the reverse strand, counting down.
CAGTGAACTCCTACAAGCAAAGTTTTTAAATCCAGTTGCCTAGAAATCAGGACCAAAAAGCTCTTTATACTTTGTTTGATGGTCCGTGTGGCGCAGAAGGAACGCGTCTACAAAGTTCGACCTCGAGTTAATTTAGTCATGAACGACCCTGAAAGTTTTGGCCTGACAGAAGGGTTCACAGCGAAGGACAGTTAGCTACAATCTGGAGTGGAAGAGACAGAAAACCTTACAAAGGGAAAAACAAAAAATCAGCAACAGTTCATTGCGGTTTGGGTGCAGCTAAAGAGTAGATGTACACTGCGACAGTAACAAACAGGAGAACTATAGAAGATGCTGCGAATGGAAAACGTATAAAATCTGTATTGCAGTAATTATCACAGCATTATCTTGATCTGATATGTGACAATATATAAACAGTCTTTAGGTTGAACAAATTATTTCTTTACAAAAATATATCGGTTCTTTAATACGTCAGACCTTACTATGTGACCTAAACATTATTCATTTAGGCATGAAAGCTGTGAATCATGGTCTCTTAATATGAGGATTTGGTCCCAACATGAAAGACGGACACAGAAAGACACTGACACTAAATTGCTGCCAGCTCTGCTTATAGATACTGAACTCTAATATGCCTGTATGTCATGGAAATGTATGTGTTCGGATAAAAACGTATGATTGCATTCAGTCACAGGCTGCAGATGATAACAAGCCTCTGTGATACAGACCGGCTGTAATCAACAGCTAGATTCAGGCTGGACTTGGAGGCAAAATCACTGAACCACATGACCAGCCAGCTTTATGGGAACTGAGAAGGGAATAGGTCATTGCTAATATACACAATTTATGTCCACCTGGGTTTAAAGCTGTTGCCATAGTTGCATGCACTGCACAAGCACTGATCCTGTGCCACGTATAAAACCAAAACTAGAACCAGATCAGAAGCTGTGGAGTGGAAAAACCATAAAAAGAGACACAAAACGAGGGACACAAAGTGAGGGGAGAGGGGACGAGCTGACCGAGGAGAGTTCAGAGCACAAGCTGCCTCTCCTGTTGGTCTGACCGGCAGGACAGACTAAGAGACGAACACATCGAGGACAGCCACTGAGGGAGAAAAGAGGGGAGGCAGAGAGACAGAGGAGGCTATTTCAGACTTAGGATGACGCCTTTCACGACCTAAAAAGTGAACTTAGAATAGAAAGGGCCAATTTCGTCCACACGAACACTAACAGACAAACTGTTGACGTTCAACGAGGTCAAACAAGAAAGTCAACAAGTCCTTCAACATCAGTAACAGCTCTCTGTGTGTCTTTGGTCATTAAAGCCACATCACAAGACCACTCAAATATGCTCTGAGGTTAATGAAATAATGTTTTTTTCTCTCCTCGTTTTCTCGCTACACTGGGAAGGGAGGGGTTGACCCAGAAGATTGCTATTAATGCAACACCGTGCCAGGTTTTCCATATTCTTAACGACGGAGAGAAGCTGGGAAGAAGAGATGAGAGTAAATGAAAACAAATAAAAGGCAGAGGAGGGGAGGACAAAAATAAAAAAACGAATAGGGGAGAGGAAAACAAAAGGATCAAGACCATAAGAAGATGACTATACTGATCATGAGTCTGGACTCTATTGAGGATATAGAAAAGGATTTTATTAAAACAGGTTTTAAGGCTAGATTGAAAACAAGTTACTTGTTAGTTTGAATTTGTTGAAACTTGATTTTTTGAAAAAGTGACAGCCCTAATATATAAATACACAGGATAAGAACTTGTATTTGTATTGTAAATATAAACTTCAGTGAGTCTTTGAGACTAAATGCTGCGATATTTGGCATCACAGCCGGTATAGAAACTTCTATTCTACTCTGAAAAGGGACTCTGGCAGTGATCAATAAGATAATAAAATCCCTAAATTGCCTTTTAAGTAAAGAATCCTCCTCTATCTTTTAAGGCCGGGGCAGATCATACCCTAAATCCTGCCTTTAGCCCACTCATACACCCCCAGCTGTCCCAGCAGATGGTCCACGAGTCCAACCCCCCCAAACACACACAAACACACACTACCTCTCTCTCAGTAAACATACCGACACACACACGCCTCATTCATGCTGACAGCTCAGACCCAGGTGACAGGAAGAGAAAGCAGGAGAGAGACAGGAATGAGAAGATGGGGGGGGGGGGGTACGTACAGGAAAGAGTGATGGGTGAAGAGGAGGAACGTGCACCGCCGAGGGAACAAGAGACGGATGTGACATGACAGAAAACCAGACAGCTTGTCTTCGCCGTCCTCACCAACAACACACAGCGGCTTTGAAGTTTTTACCTTGTGCCTCTAACGCTGACCCAGTTTTGTACAACTCGCTGTGCCACCACACACTCTCTCAACTGTAAACATTCACAGATCCACTCTCTCGTGTTTGAACGGGAGAGATGAGGAAAAAAAACCCAGCAGGAATCACAATCACTCCATTGACTGTTTCCTCCCCTGACCAATCTCCAAATCTCACGAACTAAAATGACATGCGCATGACTCTCTCATAGTCTGGGATCTCATTTCCTGACAGAAGGAAGCACAAGAGGAGTGTGTTTGTGTGTTGTCATCCTCCCCCCCCTCGCACAAGCTCACACACTTACACAGCTCACTCCTGACTTTGTCTCAAGCATCTCCTTTTGATGCATAGCCTAGTAGAGGTCGCGACCCCCCCCATTCACCGCAGATGGTGGCACAAAGACAGGCGGAGGGCTGAAACTGACTCCCGATGGTCGACTCTCCTCTGCGACGCCCGCCACACCCGCACCAGAGCCAGGCAGCTGCTGCAGGGACCCCGTTGATGCAGATACCCTCCCCCCCCAAAAAAACCCAAACCCAGACCAAAAGTCTAAGACTCGTAAAACCCACAAAAGCCTCACCGGGGATCTGGGATCAGCTAACTGAACATACACATAAAAGTGGGAACACACACCCTGCTGCCGTCTGCTCGGCCCCTGAGCCGAACCGCAGGTAAGTGTCACTTAGTCTACCCTCGTTGCCAATATTAGAAACACCAACAATGACCATAAAGTTGTTTAACTGAACATTATAACTGTCACGAAGGTCAAATTAATTGCAGGACTGTTGTTTTAGACTGCATTAATTTTAGCTAGGTGAACCTAATAAACTGGAAACTGAGTGTATGTCATTACTATATTAGTCGTTTTTGTCTATAACATGTCAGAAAAAAAACCAATGCCAAGATGACGGCTTGAAATTGCTTGTTTTTTCCGACCAACAGTCCAAATCCTCACTTTCGAGCAGCTGGAACCAGTGAATGAAAGATTATTGAAATGATTAATCGATTATCAAAACAGCTGCATATTCGTTTTCAGTCATTCCAGGAAAAAAGTGAAGAGAAAAAATGGGAGAAAACGCAAATGAGCTGCTGATTTTGAGCCAAAGGTGTCTGTCTTATATGGTAACAGAATCTCTTCGGGTGTTGGACTGATGGTTGGACAAATCAAAACACATGAAGACATAATCTTTTACAGTAAATGATGTGTATGCATATACTGTATATGCTATATTGTATTTCTGAATATGTTCTAATTGTAATTTTAATATGGACTCTTAGGGGACAGGCCTTGAGCAGACCTTGTTTTCAAGAATGAACCTTCAAGCTCACTGGTAAACTCCTTTTTTATATATATACCACAAAAGTAATGAGTCGGAACTATAAAGACGCCAAAGATTTGGTGGATTTTGGCAAAAACGCAATTAATTTCCACCAGCGACAAACTCCACTCTGTGTTTGTTTGTATTTTTTTGCATCGCTCAGTGTGGTCCTGGAGTGGTCCTGTGGTCCTGATTTGGAGGATTAATACTTTGGGAGACCAATCACTGCAGACCGGGTGCTGTCTCAGTGGGCCGTACTTAAAACTACACACCCACACTTACACACACATACACGCCCACTGACACAACCAAAACAGTCTGCTCTGTGTGAAAACCTGCGGGTTGTGCCATTCAAATGAAGTCTGGCAGAGATGAATGTGGGTGGATGTGAATCAGGTTTATAAACAGCGATGACAAATCAGGTTCCAAGTGATAAATGTGATAAATGTCAGCGTGACTGATTCATTTCACAGCAGTTATTCAGAGCGGGGCGCAGACACCGACAACTATGACACTGATAAATGCCAAGAAGACGATTTGCGTAATTGTTATGCTGCATTAATATACTTCGTTTTAGCCGGGGTCTTCGACCAGCAACAATGAGTCCGATGCCGTGTTTATTCATGTGATGCCGGGACCCGAAAATCTGCAGCTTTTCTTTTCAAACAATCACTACTTAATTTCTTCTCTCTGTAGAAAGTTTTCTATTGACAGGAAACTGCTGCTGTTTTGTTGTAATAAAAGCCTGTCTCATCTTATAACAAACCAACAAATAAATGATCAGCATGAGCAAAAAGTTCCATACTAATTTATATTTTTATTTTTCCGTATGAAAAACTCTTTGCATGTTCATTAAGGCTGACCTTAATGAACTACCAAGACAGCCCAGAAACTACAACCTGAAAATATCCCAAAGTTATGAAAAATGAAGTTAAGTCAATATGATTTAAGAGGAATATGCATGTAAACAAACAAAGGATGGGGGCTAATGTAAAAACTCTGTTGTATTTCTGTATTTATGGTTAAAATGTGTGACTTTGTAAGTTTAAGAAAATGTTGTTAGGATTACAATTGTAGAAATATCCAGTTGTGCTGGTGGTTGATTTTGAGTGAGAAATGGCAACTGGACTGCATTTATAAAGCACTTTTCTACCTTAATGGACAAAACGCATTTAAAATTTGCCTCTGATTCACCCGTTCACACACACACACACACACACACACACACACACACACACAAGGTCACTTCGACATGTGGACAGGAGAAGCCAGGGATTAAAATACCAACCCTGCAACTAATGGACGACCCGCTCAATGATTTTGACAGTTGTTTCCTCTGAATGCATTTGGGTTTTAGAAAATCGGAACTTGGAATTTAGCGTTAGTATTCAGCTTTAGTGCTGGTAGTATCTCCAAGCCACATCATCACAGATGGGGAGCAGCGACTGTGTCGACTCTGAGAGATGTCTTTTTAAACTGCCCAGAGGTCCTGAATCAAAGTGATACTCTGCTGTCCCTGAAACTATAGAGCATCTCATGCTGATCATTTCAAAGACTGCGGTGAAGGAAGCCAGAGGATCCAATTAGCGAGGTTTGCCTGGTGAGAAAACAGTGTCTGGTTGTGGAACTGACCGTGTGAAATGGTCCACCAACGCTCCCACCAGCTCGCCCACTCGATCCTGGTTGGGGGACAGCTGTCCTCGCTGTAGACACAGCAGCACGTCATCCTGGGAGGACATGTGTAGCGCCACCATCTGGTCAACCCCGCTGGTCACACTCAGTCCTGTAAACTGTGGATAGAAACAAAACTGCAAAGTCAGACATACAACACAACATCAACTCTGACGAAGTAAACGGCCACAGTAAAGGATGTACGTGCAGGTATTCACTGTTTAATATCCCCCCAGTCTTCATGCAGGTAATACTAATCTACACTAAGAAGATTCTGGCTTCTTATGTCTCTTCCACCTTCATTAACTTACACCAAGAAACTGCCAGTGTTGCTTCCATAAATATCACTTGGATTTTTCCACAAAAGAAAAACACCCTCTCATGTGTTAGAGAAACACTGCTGAGTTATACAGAACAAGTAAAATGGACAGTTATTTATATAAAATACTGTGGGATACTAAAGGTGTAATCCATCAGGCTCTTGTTTCAGTATTTGTTGACCTTTTTGGTGCTAATTTCTGGGTTGCCTCAGCACTGAAGATCAGTTTCATCAAATGCTGGTGACAGTTTTAAAATGGTTTAGATTTTCTGTTTATTTCATTGTTTGTTCCGACGTGGTGGCTCTTACTGCTCATGCAAACTGCCCAGTGTTACGTCCCGTAATCTTTGTCTGTTTCCTTGCATTTTGAAGTATTGTCTTTCCTGTCTTCTCAGTTCCTGCCCTCATGTCTCCTCTAGTCTTGATTGATTGGTTTTTGTGTCCTTGAATTGGATTTTTCACTGTACACTGTATTTTTTACTCACCAACATTTATTTGACAGTTGTAGTTACTAGTAACTTTGCTGATAATGATAAAATAAAAACTACCTAACTGTATACAGTATAATGTCGTTAGAATTATACAAATTAGCTCCAGCTCTACCAGGTACAATGGTAAAATGCTGCTTACATATCCGTAACAATTATGCAATAATATAAAACAATATAACAATCGTGGTTTGTCTACATAACAAAAACTTTTGCTTTTGACACTTACATTTTACACGTACATTTTACTAATAATACTTCTGTACTTTTACTTGTAATGTAGTGTTGTTTAAATGTTGCATTGCTACTTTTAGTTTGGTAAAAGATCTGACTATAGGCGGAATGATATGTGTGATATTCAGTGGCACATATTAGAACGCTGGAAATTAATTTGTATATTAAATGTCAGGGATTATAACTTCACCATATAATACCTGTGAATTTAATACAGGACAGGACAGTACTGTATATCCTGGATCAAAAGTCACGCCATGAATGAAGTCAGCGGATTATTTCTGCTCAGTATGTAGGGTGAGAGAATCTCTGTCCACGGTGCACGTGTGGTGGTGCAGGTGCAATGAGGGGAAAGTCATGAGGTGTGACCCAGTTTGAATAATGCACAGATTTACTGGGACCAGTGGTGGAAGAAGTATCCAGATATTTTACTTGAGTAAAAGTAGCAATACCACAGTGTAAAAATACTCTGTTACAAGGAAAAGTCCTGCATTCAAAATCTTAAGTAAAAGTACAAAAGTATTAGTGTTATAATGTACTTAAAGTAGCAAAAGTAAAGCACTAATTATGTAGAATGGCTCATTTCAGAATCATATGTATTATATCATTGGCTTATAATTGGTGATGCATTGATGTGTACAGTGGGGCAAAAAAGTATTTAGTCAGCCACCAATTGTGCAAGTTCTCCCACTTAAAANCAACATTATTAGCATCAAAAAGTACCAAAAGTAAAAGTTGGCTACTCATTATTCAGAATGGCCCATTTCAGAATCATATATGTTATATTACTGGATTATGATTAGTGATGCATTAATGTGTACATGATGTATATACTACTGTATATACTTTGTCTGCTAGGTAGCTTGTGATTTTCCCCAGGATCAATATCTTAATCTATAATAATAACACAATATTATCATAATTGATTTGTTGATTATATTTTGTACTAATAATCTGAATCTGCAAAGTAACTAGTTACTAAGTTATCAAATAAATGTAAAATACAATATGCCTCTGAAATGTAGTGGATAAAGTAGCAGAAAGTACCTCACATAGGAGGATAGGAATCAGGCCTCAACGACCCTTTAATTTCTTCCTCTTTCTCCAACATCAATGTCATAATACTCAACAAGCTTCAAAAGTTGCTCAGACAGAGACTGTACAAAGTTAGCAATAACAAGACAGCACTGATCCCTGGGTTGCAATACAAATTAGAGCCCTCCTGCTAACTAAAGCAGAGGGGTATGGCGTCACCTTGTGTAATGTTTACAGTCCAGATCATTCTGGTAATACAGTGCTGTTAAACCAGTCCACACATGAAATGAAATTATATTGGAGGGATAAGTTTGAATCTGATTTCGCAGATAAACCCAGTAACCCCTGCCCCCTAAAAAAAAAAGAAAGAAAAAAGAATGATGAGCCTCGTAAAGGAACCGAGCCATAAGATCCGGCTCCTTTCAAAGAGCCGTAATTCCCATCACTAAGCAGATCAAGTCAGCGATGCTATAGGATGTTTCTGTCAGCAAGTCAGTATGTAAGCAATCTGTGTGAGGAATGTGTGTTTGAATTTGAAGCAGGATGTTCAGGTTTGATGTATAGCCTCCTGACGCCAACCTGGTAAGATGTGTTGTGTCTCTGAAGTCAAAGTCCCATCCATCAACTTTTGTAATAAAGCAAAAACAGTCAACAAGGGAGGACAACAGGGCCAACCCTGAGACCGTCACAGTAATGAGACTGAAAACAGTCACCTGGGAATGTATCACCATTTTAAACTGCAAGGGGAGAGAGGCGGCTTTCTTTGGTTGTTCAAAAGGAATTTCCTGGGTGAGTGGATTTAGTTTAGCCCTAACGATTGAAAGTCAGACATGTCACAACTGTGTACAGAGAGGTAATAGCAAGTAATATTCTTTAGCATAATAAGGTGTCAGTTACCCGTTTGTTTTTATGTTTTTACTTTTTTAATCCAGTCCTAGATGAAGGGGNAGTTTGAATCTGATTTCGCAGATAAACCCAGTAACCCCCGCCCCCTAAAAAAAAAGAAAGAAAAAAGAATGATGAGCCTCGTAAAGGAACCGAGCCATAAGATCCGGCTCCTTTCAAACAGCCGTAATTCCCATCACTAAGCAGATCAAGTCAGCAGTGCTATAGGATGTTTCTGTCAGCAAGTCAGTATGAAAGCAATCTGTGTGAGTAATGTGTGTTTGAATTTGAAACAGGATATTCAGGTTTGATGTATAACCTCCTGACGACAACCTGGTAATTTGTCTTGTGTCTGAGGTCAAAGTCCCACCCATCAACTTGTGTAATAAAGCAAAAACAGTCGGTAAGGAAGGACAACAGGGCCAACCCTGAGACCGTCACAGTAATGAGACTGAAAACAGTCACCTGGGAATGAATCACCATTTTAAACTGCAAGGGGAGAGAGGCGGCTGTCTTTGGTTGTTCAAAAGGAATTTCCTGGGTGAGTGGATTTAGTTTAGTGCTAACAATTGAAAGTCAGACATGTCACAACTGTGTACAGAGAGGTATTAGCAAGTAATATTCTTTAGCACAATAAGGTGTCAGTTACCCGTTTGTTTTTATGTTTTTATTTTTTAATCCAGTACTAGATCAAGACTGGTCACCGATCATGAAGGTCAGAGCTTGTTTAAGAGGGGAGGTCAGCATTTGCCTTCCGAAGTACGGCGGCATCTTCTACTTTCTGGCTGTGTTTGTCTTCATCTTTGTGCTATATAACATGGACTTCCTGGAGGTGAGAACTTGGTTTTAGTGGGACCGCTTGNATTTCCTGGGTGAGTGGATTTAGTTTAGTCCTAACAATTGAAAGTCAGACATGTCACAACTTTGTACAGAGAGGTAATAGCAAGTAATATTCTTTAGCATAATAAGGTGTCAGTTACCCCTTTGTTTTTATGTTTTTATTTTTTTACTCCAGTCCTAGATGAAGTGGTCACAGTGCTATGCTGCAGCCAGAGATGAAGACTGGTCACCGATCATGAAGGTCAGAGCTTGTTTAAGAGGGGAGGTCAGCATTTGCCTTCCAAAGTACGGCGCCATCTTCTACTTTCTGGCTGTGTTTGTCTTCATCTTTGTGCTATATAACACGGACTTCCTGGAGGTGAGAACTTGGTTTTAGTGGGACCACTTGAAGAGTAAGGGAAATGTTGAATAGTCAGATTTCAGAATAATGTTATCAAATGAAAGGTAGATCAGGATAAAAGTAATGTTCTTCATTGCAATTTGAGTTAGCAGTATTTTACCTCACAATCCTGCATTATGCTTTGCTGACAGCAGCAGCGTCTTTATTCTCATGACAAGACCAAAAGCATCGTGTTCCAACCTAGTGGTTTCCCATTCGTTCCTACTGCCTCGGTCCCCCATCTGCCTGACTGAACGTGCATTTTTGATGTTTCGTTGAATATTTTAGGGGTTTCTCATCTTATGCAGCAAACA
>LKNJ01004182.1:0-34591 GCA_002120245.1 Maccullochella peelii | reverse complement strand
AGTACAAACACAGATAACCACTGGTGTAGCTTTTCCTCGTTGGAGAGCGCTGAAGGAAGAGCAGGGACTGAGGGCAGATAGGATGTGGTGTTACTGCTCTTGGACATGTTGGTCTATGTAGCCATTATATTTACTCTACCTAAATCAGTGGTTCTCAACCTGGGGATCTTGAGATAATTTCCAGGGGTCGCCAGATGGCTGTGGTGAAAAAAATAAAATAACATATTTTAAATAAAATATTTTAGACTGGGGAATGTATTTTACATTATATTGCCATTATTTATTATATTTATTTAGATTTTATTGAGTGTGTTTGTGAGAGCTGAACACTAATTAAAGCCAAAATCGAACAACTTGTTGTTCTGTCTGTGGACAAAGCAATTGTCTTCTTGTGTGTAGCTCTCTCGTGTTATAATTATATTACGGGTATCCCTGAACAGTCTCAGACAACGGGTGTTGTGAGCAAAATGTCCCAGTGCTATGGCGGTGGGGGGGTCGCGAACACCAACCTCATTATTCTGGGGGGGTTGTGACTCGAAAAGGTTAAGAACGACTGACCTAAATAACTGATTAATGTCCTGGAACTGTGGAAATTTGAGCGAGCTCCCCTGTAGGCGTACGTCATGAGAACGCGTCGATAGTGTTTGTGTAATTACTCTCACTGCCTTTAGGGGGGGGCAGATGTTCCGCACTGCAGCTTTAATTCTGGAAATAGTTTGTGAATTTGTTGGAGCTTTAGTGACAGAAAATCAAGATTCAAGCTTTATCAAACAGAGGCTTTACAGTCATGTTACTGTCTGCCGAGAGAAAGATGGAGATTGTAAGACGAAGTCAAGCAAGCTGAAATTAATTAACATCTTCGTGCTTTTTTTAGAAATACAGAATCAGCTCTTCTATGACATTCAGTTCACCAAACTAGACCTCCAAACCCGTGTTCATCACTGTCACCTGAAATCATCCATGTGTGAGGTACCCATTTTGATATGTCATTGCCTAATTGAGATTAAACCACTGTGTTTCATGTCACAGGAGATAAATGGAGGACTGTGGGACATTTCTGAAATTAAATGGAACATGTCCCTCCCCCACCACTCTTACAATATCAGTATCTGGTCGCGCGCCAGCACACAGGCTTAAATGAGAGAATTTGGCAGGGCTGCCGGTATTAACGACCCAGGCGGCGTTGTAAGGTTGAAAGCCAACGGTGGTCACAAAAAGAGATGGGCTCGGCTTCTCTGGTATTACTCCTCCACCACAAGAAATGGTGTGAAGAAGTATTGATGTAACCACTTCAAGGAGCGGTGTAATTCCAAAAAGAGGATCAGTCCTGCAGGAGGGAAGATGCGTCTGAGATCTGTGGCATTCATGTTTCAAAGCAACTGTCAAAATAAATCTCTAGAAATGGATTTTTAGAGGCTTATGCATACTGTTCACAGCAAGCAGAGACACTGGCCGTGAATTGTTGTTATGACCCCTTGACTACATGGTAGAATCCCATTGAGCAGCTAAATCCCTGGCTTTCCATTTGTACTGTCCCTTTCACTCCCTTGGAGTGGTGTAGCAATGTAAGTGACAGCATGGTGACACTCATCCCTTTACACAATGAAAAAGAGGGCTGGTGGATTTTACTAGTTCATGTTAAGTGACATGACTGGATTTGCAGCCAGATAAATCATTGTACTTGATATTAGGCTATAAAGTGCACAGCATTATGAAAGGAACAATGCTCTCATCTACTTATCTGGATTTATTCTGCCTCGCTCTCTTTTTCTCTCTGTCTCTCTCTCTCTCTCACACACACGCACACACACACACACACACACACACACATATAAATGCCAATAAGCCAGGCACAATCGAGCCAACTGCTTGTTTAAATGATGGCATGCACGTAAAACGACACATTAAGTCTATCAGTGATTCCAGGCTAACCTACTAACCTCCTCACACAAAAGTTAGCAGCTCCGGTGTTAGTAACACCGCTGCCTGGCCGCTCTACAGCAGTTACATCCGAAAATACCAAATGTATTCAAAGTAAACATTCAACAGCAAGTTTAAAATTCCACTACTGCCAACGGACAGTGAAGTCAACCTTTTCAAAAAAAAAATTAAAAACATCCTCCTTTACCACAGTAGAGAAAATGAACTGCCACAGCAAGGGTCAAATAGCACCTTCACAAACAAAACGGCAGATTTCACTTCCAAAAACAGCATCCGTCCGGCAGCGGGAGAGCGCCTGAAGCCAACAGTTAGTAGCCTACCTGGAAAGCGTGTAGGCACACCAAACGCAGCATTTCTAAACACCTACCGGTGTTGTTCTCCGTGCCCCGTCGTTACAACTTGTCCAGGACGCCAGGCTCCGTCCGCTCCACGCCGCGCGGATTCCTCCTCTGCTCGCTGTGTCTGTCTCGCGCTGCACGCTCGTGGAGAGGGAGGCTGCAGCCGGCGGAGGAGAGGAGCTGTCCAATCAGCGGCCGCCTGATTGGGAGGGACAGTAGCAGATCTCGGAGCGAGGACGATGATGCTGCTTTGTTTGACTGAAATTGACTTTCAAGCAACTGAGCGACCGCTTGTTTGCTGTGCCTGAGTGATCTGGTGGCACCTGGGCAAAAATAAACCCACGTCCCAGTTTAACGTAAGGGGAGGTTTCAGGGGAGATGTCACTAGAATGATGGACTGGTTCTGTTAAATCCTTATTTGATTAAAACGACGCTATTAAAGGAAAGGTTCGCATTTTTCCAAGCCCCATTAATTTAATAGTCACATGTGCATATCTGTCTTGGAAGAGTTGTGCTGTAACCATTCTAGAGCTGAAGCAGTTAGTGGATAAACTGATTAGTCATCAACAGCAAATGAATCTGCAACAATTTGCTAATTGATTAATCATTTTACTTAGTTTTCCTCAAATTTCTGCCGGTGTCTTTAGTCTTTTATGACAGTAAACTAAATATCTTTGGGTGTTGTACCATTGGTCGGACAAACCAATCACTTTGAAGACATCATCTTGGCCTTTAGGAAATTGTGAGGGGTATTTTTCACCAAATCAATACTCACCTCCATTATACCTGCTGTGAACAGATCCCTTCCCATGTGCAGCCTGTCTGAATTGGACAAATCAAGTGGACAAATCTTCCAAAGTTACTGTCTGATTAGCACAAAATTCCCTCCTTGTGTTTCCCCAAGCAGTGTTACCTTGCTCAGCTGCAATGTAGGGATAGTATCACAAACAGGACATGTCTTTATTTTAAGTATTTTTTATGCCTTTGTTAGAGAGTTGACAGCAAATGGGGAACAAGAGATATGGGGAATGATATGCAGCAAAGATCCCTGGTCAGATTCAGCCCAGGGACATTGCTGTTCATTAGGAATTAACCAAAAATATAATTGTAAACCGTATTAACACACTATTGCATCAAACCATTCTGAAATGCTACTATTTGAGCTGAATTATAATAAAATGACTTCACACCATGCCTTGGATTTATCAGACCTAACAAACACTGAACAGTGTGATGCAACTTTGTGAGACTGTGCAAAAGAATGAATATGAAATACAACTAAAAAAGGTTGTTATTAGTATTAAGTTGTTAAAAGTTTAGGACAGTTGACCGGGAATTACTTTAAATGCAGCATAGTGTCTGTGTGGTAAAGCCATATAAAAATGCTAATAAAGACAGGAGCACTGTGTTGTGTTCATGGTGCCTTCTGAAAATGAAGGTAGTCGTAATGACAGTAATAGAAATTGTCGATGGTGTTGTTACCATCAATATGTGTCACCATGGTACATAGCAATACCAGTATACAGGCACACATCTACTGTTCATGGTTGGGCCTCAAACCGTACGAGCTTTGGCTGAACTCTACCGATTAGGCATTGCATTCCTATAACACTGTCGGACCAGAGAATGTGCCTACATTACCCACAATGCAACTCAACCGCTGACAGTTCGGTCAGAGATTCAGGTGTGTTATGCTAGTAGCTGCTAATTTGGCCTGGAGTTTCCAGCCTCAAGTAGAGATGAGGAGCGGGCTACAGAGGTCTGGTAAGGTCACTTCTTTCTAACTCCACCCCCTGCGTTTTATTTTCTTCATTTTCAAACTTGTAGTCTTCAGACCCAACTGATGCTGCCTCAATCAGACTTCACACAGCTCCCTCTGGAGAGGCTTTATACAACTTTTTTTTCACATATGCAGTAGTACTCTACAACACCTGGAAACAGGTGAGTTCCCCTGTAACAACACATTATTACACAGAACAAGGAATGTGGATTTTGCCCCAAATCTCTTACATTGGAATCACGTTAGAGAGGTATCTCTTCAGGGCCATTATGGACAGGAGGAACATTTGCAGCCACCAGTAACTCTTTTAATGTACGTTTGGGCATGTGATTACCATTTTAAGACAGACTTGAAAAAATGTGAACCTGCCCTTTAAGCTTTGTTGCTTTTTTTCATATAGGGCCCTTGACCTCCAATAGCCCCAGAACACCCTGATTGGCTTATGGATACATCTGCATTTTCATTGCAACATTTAACACCATTTTGGGTACCTTCAACAGCTGTACACTAGGCAGTTTTATTATCTGTTGCCTATCCTATCTGATTGGATTGTTTGGCTTTATAATTGCTTGGCAGGGGGATGAAACGATTAAAACTGTACAAAATTGCATTTACTTTGGATAGTCGATGAAAATGTTACAGGAAAAAGAATAGCCCAATTAAAAAGATGCCAAACAGCATTTCAGGAAAGGATGCTGAATTATTGAACCAGCAACAGTGCTTCCACAACTTAAAGGAACTGTCAGCACAATGTAGCATGACCCACACTGAATTTGTAAAGCCATCACTTTTCTGACACTAAAGTACAGTTTTTGTGCTGGTGTAATTAACATTGCAGTATATTCTCTTTGCAGGAAATTACCCCACGTGTTACTGAGAAGGGGGAAAAAAATCTGTCAGAGGTGACACAAGCTACCTAATGGAAAAATCTGTAACTCCTACAGCAGGCCTGCTCTATCAGTGAAAATCAATACGCCTTTCGCCAAAGAGATCTCAGCTGGACTGTGTTATCTAGGTAGGCCATAGATCAAACTAGCCAGCCACACTAAGGGGATACAGCTAAGTACCATTACTGCTCCCGCGTGTCTGTGCACTTCCTGATTAAAAAGTCATATTGTCGAGTTCATGAAGCTTTATTTCAACCAGAAAACATAATAGAATTGAAAAAAGGGAAAACCTCTTTATTCAGACTTCAAAAGAAAGCTGGCAGCCATTCAATCAAAGAAAAACACAGTTTGTAATTAATGCACATATTGCAAATTTTGAAAACATAGCCCTGTTTAGATCTGTAAGCAAAAATATAGATATGTAGACTAAGTAACATACAAGATCAAATATCCACTTTCCATTTCTCTGCACACCAGGTGCATTCAATCAGCATCAAACAAAGCTAGATATTGAATAAAAGAGCAGAAGTATAATTTTAAAACTCAGTACAAAAAACACTAGATTCAATCAGAGCAGTTCATCTCTCCATGGACATAGATGTGAAATTACATGTGGTCAACGCTGCCTGATTATTAGCTGAATGGGCTGAATTCATGAGTCGTCGCTGTCATTGTCATCATAGTATCTGTTCCTCTTGATCTGCTCCTCCACCGTCAGGGCATCATCGTCATCTGCCCACAGAGAAGTGCCATCCCTGCCTGTGCTGTAGCTTGTGGCAATGCTGTCACCGCTTTCATCCTTTCCCCTCACATCTCCCGCTTTACCGGCGCTTTCTCTCGCCTCCATCCCGAAATCCAAAAGGTCATCCAGGGCTGACACCAGAGGCGTCGCCCCGACAGATTGACTGAAGATGTCGGATTTGAAATCAGATAGCAGACTGGAGCTGCTGGTACTTAGGCCAGCGAAAATGTCCTCGAGGAAGCTTGATGTGCTAATCTTTGGCTCGATGGCCTCATTTTTGAAAGCAAACGTTCCCTCTGCTGTCTCTGTAAAGAAATCTGTGTCTGAATAGCAGTCTGTGGCTTCAGTACATTTGGCACCCGCTGGCACAAAAGCATCATCCCTCTGTGCCAATTGCAACACTTCACTTGGCATCCATTTTGATTCTTCGCAGTGATCAGCTTGGAAGAAATCTGTTCTTCTAGTAGTATCTGTCAAAAAGAGTGACTGATTTTCCTTTTCCTCATCCTCATTAAGCCCTTGAAACAGGATTTCATGGTCAAGCAGTATCTGGCCATTATTATTGTTATTATTGTTGTTGGAGTTAGCATTCAGTGCCTGCCCTGCCGTCGCCTCCTCATCTATTAACGTGACCTTTACCGCCTCCCCATTGTTCATACTGTCATTATTTCCCTTATCTATCTCCTCCTGGCTTTCCTTCTCACCTGCTGCACTTTCTGTCTGCCCGTCATGTCCATTTACTTTCACTTCCTGCACCCTGTCTACACTTTTCCCTTCATTCTTCTCCGGCACTTTCAAGCTTTCCACAGCTCCACCAACATTTGCTGCGCTTTGTTCTTTCTCTTCCGTTCCAGGGTGCACTTCAGAGTTCATTTCAGAATCCTCTTGTGCCACAGCCTCAGAGCCACTGTTTGACTCTTTAGTTTCTCGAGAGTGAGTAACACTCACTGGTTCTTCAGCTAGTGCTACGGGGGAGGCCTCCGACTCTGCTGGAGTCTCCGCAGGCCTTTTCACATTCACTGTTAAACAGGTACCCTCTTGCACCTTATCTTCTTCCTGGGGTCCATTTTGTACTTTAGCTGCGGGAATATTAGTCTCTTGTAATGGCTTCGTAGGCTGATTTAGGTGTTCATTTTCCTGAGCTGAGCCCTCCTTGGGGGGCCATGATGGCTTAACCAACTTCAACTCCTCCTCGATAGTGAAGGATTTCCTTGGAGAATCTGACTGAGGAGGCCACGTTACAGAAATCTTACTTGTGAGCTTTTTGTTTTCATCCACTGATTTGCTTATGTCATTATCCTGAGTAACTAATGTGCTTTGAGCAGTGGAATATCTGGAATTCATGACTTTCTTTTCAGGTGATGGTGACTTGACTTTTGTCTTTTCAGCTGAATTCTCCTGGTTCTTATTATTCCATAGTTCTTTGTGTGGTTTCTGTCCAAATCCCTCATCATAATTTCCTTTGGACTTGAACAGTTGCTTGTAGTGTGGCTTGCAGTACATTTGTCCATGGAGAGAGGCATAGTTGCCAAGACTATTGAAAAAGGAAGAAAACAAGAGGTTAAAGTGGTTAAAAAACCCACAAGAATGTTTTTGCTCTGTGAAATAGAGCAAGACACTAAGACACCTTAGTTTGCCTTTGCAGTGTTGACAGCGAAAGCAGCTTTTATGGAAGTTTTGTTTGTCTGCAATCAGCGATTCCATGGGGTACACCCTCTTCCGACACACCCTGCACAGTTCGGACTCTGGAATTCGAATTTTCTGCAAAAAATTGAGATAACACTTTAAATTACAGGTTCATAATTTCCTAGGAAATTTCCTACAAAGAGCCATGTCATTTGGTACAAATTATGGGCAAAGAGGTTCATTTGGTATGTTTCCAATGAATTCATTCCAATTAATTAACCTAGAGGAGTGTTGTTTTTGGCTTGTGACCCCTTCAATTGAAGCAGTATGTGCTTGTGATCCCTCGTCATAAGTTATGGTCCTAGAGTGTGGACATAAGAGCGAATTTCCCTTCATATATTGTATTATTTGATTTTTAGGCGCCTGAAGAGATCAAAGTATCTAGTATTTCACAAGAAAATTAAAACAAATAATTGTAGAAAAGTCTGAAAAAATAAACAGAATTTTGTGCAACAGAAATAATTTTTGGCCTTTCTCATCCCTTTAATTATCTTGTGACAACTCAGATTTATCTTGGGACCACTTCAGGGGTCACGGACTGCAGGTTGGGAACCACTGACCAACAGAGTCTTTAAAGCGAGCCACTGTGGATATTGAATTTCCATTAATTTCCCAATATTTTCTTAGGTCAGTTGCTTTAAATACTTCTTCATGTGTATCGGTGACATGCTTACACTCAGTTTAAGAGTAGCACAAGTACAAAAGTGGCAAAAGTTCCACTGCATCTATTTTAAAGTTTAGCTAACATTAGCCACCGTAAGCTACTGGTCATACCAGACCATGTGAGGCCGTACTGTAGCCGCAAAACCTCTGAGCGTGTGGAACTGAAGGGTGTTCCTTATTGCTTAAGAATTCAACTTTTCATTTTAGTAAGAGGAAGACTGTGATATTTATTCTTACAAAAATTACATAGTCTTAAGTCGGTGTAGAGAAGGTCAGACAAAAAATGTATCACTTTTTCTATAGGCATATTAATTTCTTATTGCTAATTTCCTCAAAATTACAATTCAACATAGAAAGAGTCGGTCTAGACCTGCTCTATATAAAGAAGTGCCCTGAGATAACTTTGTTATGATATGGCGCTATATAAATAAAACTGAATTGAATTCAATAGATGGATAACAAATGAATTATTATTTGCTTGGATTTAAATAGAGCAATTCCTATTTTATCTATAATTACTACCAAATTACATAGCTCTTTCCAGGAAATTGTTAAAACATTATTAGGAGGTTACCAAAAAGGGTTACAAAAAGGACAAAACAAACCTTAATTTAATTGTGTTATAAGGGGTGGGGTGACAGCAAACAAAATAAAACTGCTGTTACTGAGTGTATCAACACTCAGACACTTCTAGGTGTTCGAAATCTTGTAAATAGTATCAGTATTAGAATTGCAATTAATTGTCTAAAAATGGCTTGTCTTTGAAGGATTGAGAGTGATTTTAATAGTTACTTTGAAAACAGAATCACTTCAATGTTTTCAAAAGTGACTTTTGGAATTCACTTCATGAATATGGAATAAAAGGTGAAACCTTATCTTCAACTGAAGAATAGAAATTAATTAAAAGTATTCTTTTTCTTCTTGCTGGAGACATTTCAAGCACTTCTCTGCTGTCTCACAGCGAAAACAGCATCACACACCCAGAAATATGAGTTCAATATGTTGGTGTCATTGCCAGCTTCACCCATCATCAGGCATGAATAAACAAGACAAAGTGTAACCTGTGAATATTAAAATGTGTGAAACTGACAGTACCTAAACCGCAAGCTGCTCCAAGCTGTAGGGTGAAGGTTTCAAATAAAAAAAAACACATCAAAGGAAATCACGTCACATAAATAAGTGTCAAACCAATGTTAATGCTTATTTTCTTTCCACACAATGCAGTTGATGCCTTAAACTTCTCACACACAAAGCATGTTAAACACACCGTCACGCTTGTTTAGTATCCTCATGCTGCACAGCTCGGTTTACCCGTCACGACAGTCTCCTGCTGGTGCGTTACACTCTGCGAAGTCCTTTGCTCCGTGACACTGAAACCCAGGTTCTGAAAAACTCCTTGGCTCTCAGCCCACGACTGCTGGAAGTTTCTCAGCAGTTCCTCGGTGGAGGCCTCAGGGGGCACGGCAACTGTTGGAACTGCGCCTCTCACCACGTCAGCGTAGGATGGAGGGTTACCACGGGTCAGGGAGCTCCCAGAATGCATCTCACTCCTTGTCTCCCTTGCCATGTTTCCGAAGTCGTCAATACTGCAGAATTGCTCAGTGACTGCTGTCATTTCAGAGTGACCCACTGGCTCGGAATAAGCTGATCCAGGTTCTCTTCTTTCTATTTGTTCTCTTAGCTCTCGGGCTGCCTGAGAACTATGCTCCCCTGTCTCAAACACAGATTTTATTGCTTTAACATTGAATGTCGGGATTTCTTCTGTTCTTGGAGTATGTGGGTCAGCCTCTGCATCCTCTGTATCACTCTCCAGCCTCTCTGTGATGACAATAGGCTCTTTTCTGGCATAGACTTTTGGTTGTGGAGATTCAAATCTGTGTACCAGCTTAGACAGGTCAACTCTTGGGAGATCCTCTTTCAGAAGGTCTATAGTCACGGCCTCTGCGCCTTCCTCAGTATCAGGTCCCAAACGTTCAGGGATATCGATGGGATCCCTCCGAATGTATGCCCTGGTCACCTCGGCCTTCTGCGCCTCCTCAAAGAAAGATTTTTTGTCCTTCACAGTCATCATGGAGTCCACCATTTCTGCGATATCCACCAATCCTCGTTCATGTCTCTCCATGGAAGTCTCCTTGTCGCTAAATGGGGATGATTGCTCTCTTTCCGCTGCAAAAAACTCTGGCATGGGAGGTGGAGGGGTAATGCTGCAAGAAAGCTTTGAGGTGGTATCCCTCAGTTTCATCAGCTTCTCGGAGCGGCTCAGGGTGGGAGACGGTGTGGCCCTGCTGAAGGTAGACGTGGGCGTGTATGACTTGCGAGGAGGAGGCGGAGGTGTCCCGACTGATTTGTAGGGCGGAGAAGGGGTAACTCTGAGTGGCGAGTCTATCTTCCTTGACTCAATACTAATAAAAGTGGGTGACGGAGTGCGGATGCTTGCTAATGGGGAGGACACTTTCTGACCAACCACCTCACTCAGATCCTGATGTACTTTGCTCTCTTGAAGAGACCTTTTCTCCTCCACCACCTTCTTTTCAGTTTTGGATGAGCCGATACTAATCTTTGATATCTTTGCGGTTGCTCCACTGAAAACATTGTTATCTGGTTTTGGAGGCACCGGTGGTGGCACCGGCGCTTCTTTTTCTTTTTCCTGCTTTTCCACGGCTGTCAACTTTTCCTCCAAAAATGTGAGTTTTGCTTGAACAATATTTTTCACATAGACCATCATCTCTTTCAGCTTTTTCTTACTTTGCTGTTTAGCAACTTCACTTAAATTCTTTTTCTCATCCGAGCCCATCACCCAGTCGGGGAGTTCGCTTATAATCATCCTGACAGCGTTGGAGTCTATTTTGCTTGGCGTGCCCTCAAGCTCTTTTATTTGAGAGATCAGCTTCTGCATGACATTACATTTCTCTAAATCTGTGATTTCTTCTAAATTAGCCTTGTCTTTATGGGCCATTTTGCCTGTCCCTTTCACAGACACGTCCTTTGACTTGGCTGCCTTTATCTGCATTTTATTTGTTTCTGCTGCTTGTAGCTTTATTTCCTGATTTTGCATCTGTACAGCCTCTTGCTTCTGAAGGCTTTGCTGTACCACACTCCCAGTCACAACCACCTCCTCGTGTCTTTGAATGTGCTCCGTCTTCATGCTCTGCTGACTGTGGGAGACCGATACATAGCCTTGTCCTTTATGAGTTGCTGCAGATGTTATCTTAGCCACCTTAGGCACTAAAACAGTAACTGATGGTGACAGCTTCACTTCAGTCTCATTCTTTTGCACCTGCTTTCCCTTTTTCATGTGAACCTCCACTTGAACTTCCTTCATAGGTGGGGTCACCTGACTTTTCTTCTCCTTTACTTTAATTTCGGTTTTCATGTCAGTTCTTGCTGACGTCAGCTGGTTGCTTTCCTGATTCACTTTTGTTTCACTCTGTGACACATTATGTTTCTCTTGTTGTAAATGCATTTCACTTTTCATTGCTTCCTTTTGTTCCAAACTGTCACATTTCTCCTCTTTCTTCTCCGTTGGCATCTTAAAGGTTTTCACCTTGAAACTTGGAGTTACCTTTGGAATTTTAGTGGGTTGAGAGGGGCTCATTTTTCTCTCCTGTGTCAGAGGCACATTAATATTCTTTATATCTTCAGCTTTCAATGTGACCGCAGTCTGGCTTTGAAGATTTACATTTTCCTGGACAGCACTCTGTGTGGCAGCGATAGACCTGGTGCTGGATTTCTTAATAAAATGCTGCTGCTCCGTGACTGAAGAAGTGACCACATTTGAGCATGACTGGACTTCAATATGTGAGGCCTCACGATGAGACTGAGAAACAGAAACAGTCTGATTCTTGGGTGCGGTTTGACTCTTTTTAATGACATCAGTTGAGGCAAGGATTTTTTCAGAGGATTGCTCGCTGGAAACATGCCTTTTATCTAAGGACACATTTGAAGATCCAGGGGCCGATTTCTTATTTACCGCTGAGATCAAGGGCTTGCTCAAAGGGATCTGGGAAGGGGATTTCTTGGCAGGTGAATCTTGTGCCGATATTCCTTCTTTAAAAACAGTCTTAGTTTCTTCTGTCTTTACTTTTGTTTCCGTGACCACTTCTTTCTCAGTGCCCTGTGCTGCAGAAAGCTCAGTACTGGCAGCACAGGAGGGTATATTTATTGGTGGAGAAGTGGGAGTTGTGATTTTACTCCTCTCTATTTCCTCTTTTTCCATCCTTT
Source organism: Maccullochella peelii (assembly GCA_002120245.1). Classification (NCBI taxonomy): domain Eukaryota; kingdom Metazoa; phylum Chordata; class Actinopteri; order Centrarchiformes; family Percichthyidae; genus Maccullochella; species Maccullochella peelii. Next base: position 22,333 of record LKNJ01004182.1, on the reverse strand, counting down.
GTTGGCGAAACCTTTCCTCTGCAAGCATGAGAGGGGTTTTAAATTTGCGAGCATAAGGTCTAGACTTTGACGCTGGAGCGGGTTCAGGAGGTGGAGGCAGTTTAATCGGAGGGACAAACACTTTTTTAGGTGACTGTGGGCTTTTTTGCATTGGTTTAACAGCTGGGATGCTTGGTATTTTTGTTGTTGACACTGCTGTTAATTCAGACTGAATCTGCTTGCTGGTTTCAATCTTTTGGGTTGTTTCCTTTTTCACTTCCTGAACTTTAGCTTCTTCTTTATGGTCTGTTGATACAGTTGGGAGCTGAGGTGGAGATGGAGGTGGTGGAGGCGGTGGAGGAGTTGGCTGCTTTTTCTGCCACTTGGGTTTAACTTGTATGGGCTGCTTCTGTGTTTCTGGTTGCTTGGGCACTTTGAATAAAGGCTTGCCGATGGGTTTCCCCAGCTTTGCAGGGGGGAGCTGAGGCATTGCATTGAGCTCTTGCTGTGAGGGAGGTGGAGGAAGGAAATCTTGCCCACCCACAGAGGGTGAAGGCGGAGGAGGTGGAGGAAGAGGGAAAAATTCAGGCTCAGACTTTATGCATTCCATAGGAGGTGGAGGTGGTGGAGGTGGGAGGTCGCTGTCCTGCCTCATGATAGAAGGCTGGGATGTGGAGGACGCTGGGCTCTCCAGCACTGGCGATGGCGGTGGAGGTAGAGAGAGCTCAGACTCTGAGGGTGGAGGTGGTGAAGAGGGAGGAGGGGGGAAGTGAATCTCTGGCTTCGCCTTTTTGATCACACCTTTCCCTCTCATGTCGAGGCTACGGTAATCACTCTTCATATTTTTGATATTCTGCTTTTGTGAGAGAGCCTTAGTGTCTGTTTGCTTTTGAGATGTCGACATTTGCTCTGATACCATTACATTTTGGTTATGCATGACAGTTTTTTCCATCACTGTAGTCTGCACCTGTTTGATTGTCTTTGTTTCACATATTTGCTTGTTTGAAATAGTCGTCTGTGATGTGTTTTGCATCTCTTTCATCACATTCACATCAGCTGCTTTTGTCTCTGTTTGATCATTATTAGTCATTTGTTTATTCTTTATCATAATAGGCTTAGGAGCTTGTATTTTCTGTGGGGGCAGCGCTTTCTGTTTCTGTTCTTTTATGCTCATCTGTTGAGAGGCCCCAGTCGTATTGTCTGTTTTGGGTAAAGTAACAGAGTGGTCCTCTTGGGTTATTACCTGTGTTTTCACAGATTTGCTTTCGTTGTGCCTTCGTGTGTGCTTCTGTGACTCACTGCTCTGACAAAGGTTTTTCACAGCGGGGGCTGGATTGACTGCTACACTCTCACTCTTAGCTTCATGTAAGCATTCATGCTCCGCTTGCTTTACAGTTAATGGATTTTTCATGGACGCTTTTGCTTTCTTGGGGGCATACATACGTTTCGGATTTGAATACTGTTTTCTTTGCATTAGACACTGTATGGCCCCTTGAACGTCTCCTCTTACTACCTCCTCTTTTTCCACCAGTGTTGTCTCCTGTCCTTCATAAAGAGACTTTATGGACGTTTTCACATCTCCTTCAATGCTCCCCCTGCGCTGCATTCTAGGAGAGGTTGTTGGCTCTAGCAAGAGCTGGATAGTGGCTTTAACATCCCCTTGTTCGCTCACTTGATGCTGATAATTCCTTTTCTCGCTTGATGCCTCGTGTAAACTTTGCATGGCAGTGTGGATGTCTCCTTTGACAATCTCCTCTTTTTCAACCTCTTTCACAGCTTGCTTTGCCTCCTCCAGGGACTTCAGGGTCCCTTTGATATCACCTGGCACTAAATCCTCAACAGTCGCTTCCGTATTGGTGGTTACAGATTTCTCCAGTGACTCAAGAGCACCTCTGATGTCTCCCCTGACAATTTCGGGCTTTTCCATTTCTTTGGCTTGATGCTGGGCCTCCTCCAGAGACCTCAAAGTAGTGGTTATGTCTCCCTTCACCACCTCCTCTTTCTCTATTACCACTTTCTGATTGATGGCTTGGGTCAGTGAATCCAGGGCTGCACTAAGGTCACCTTTAACTATGTCCTTTTTCTCTAGGTTTCTGTAGCCAACAGTAGGCTCTGTCATAAAGACTTTAACAGTGCTGTGTACGTCACCAGGAACTATATCATCCTCTGCCACTGTGCGACCAATCTGCTGCTGATTCTTCCGCAGCAAGATTTTTGTCTCTTCAATGTCACCGCCTATGATACGCTCCTTTTCCACCTCTTCCTGAGCTTCATTGGGTTCAATCTGAAGCTGCTTCAGGTAATCTAAGGCTCCCGACTCAATACATGTGGAGTAAAAGCTGACATTACCCCTTTCCGTATCGCCGACCCTTATCTTTTTAGAGTCTTCTCCTCCTGAGTTGGAGAGAAGACGATGAAGGGTTCTGCTTACATTACCTTGAATGATATCCTCTTTCTCCATGCTAGCCCTCTCCCCTTCATTCAAGAGGGAATAGATAGTCATCCTCACGTCCCCTTTCTCATCTTCTTGAATCAGTATGCCACGCTTGGAGGAGCCCTCATTCTTGAGCAGATTGTTTATGGCCTCTTGAATGTCACCGCGGATAATTTCCTCTTTCTCAACATTGATTCCCCTTTCCTGGTTGAATAGCTGCTTCACTGTGGTGTTGATGTTCCCCCGCTCCTCCTTGTCAATAGTTATCCCTTTTTCAGTGGTCTCCCTGCTGTTCAGGAGGTTCATCATTATGTTGCTCAGATCCCCTCTGATAATCTCTTCTTTTTGGATTTGTGGAGCCTCCTGGTTCATGAGTTTATACTTAGCCATGCGGACATCACCGATCTCATCTGCCTCAATAAGGACACCTTGTGACTCCACCATTTTCTGACAGTAAAGCTCCTCAAGTGTCTCTTTGATGCTTTTACCTATTATTTCTTTCTTTTCCATGCTGCGCTCATTGAATTCATGGAATGGAGTTGTTTCAAATAGCCATGTTGTCGTCTTCACATCGCCCTGTGGGATTTCCTCCTTCGTGACAACAAGCTCTGAGCCATCACTCTCTTTGATAGTGTCAAGGGGCTGCTTCTCAAAGAGCCACACAGACTGTTTGACATCCCCTTTCATTACTTCCTCTTTTGTCACTCTCTCCATGTCATCATACTCTGCGCCTTCGCCACGGATCTCATCAATTGTGCGCGTTTCAAACATCCATGTGGCGGATCTGACATCGCCTTTTTGGATTTCACTCACGCTAACAGTTCTGATGTACTTTTGAGACATCTCATCAGTCTCAAAACGCTGCATGTTTGTCTTCACATCACCGCCTTGGATATCTGCAACTGTTTTCGACCTTACTTTTATTTCCTCTGTAATTTCATCCAGAGGTTGCGTTTCAAACTTCCACCTCGCAGAGCTAACATCTCCTTTGTTGATGCCTTCCTCAGTCACAGCTTTAATGACATAGACCTCCTCTGAATCTCTAATTGAATCCAGAGGCTTTGTCTCAAACAGCCACCGGGCCCCCACCACATCTCCTCTCATGATTTCTTCCTTGGTAACTGTAGTTACTTCATGGTAATGGCCCTCTTTGTCACAGATGGCATACAGCGGCTGCGTTTCAAACATCATGGTGTAATTTTTCACATCTCCCCTCACTATTTCATCTCTAAAGATACTAGTGAGTTTTGAAATATCAGTCTCAGTGGATTCCTCTTTAATTTGATCCAGAGAGTATGTCTCAAAAATGAAGCGGCCTTTCTCAACGTCACCCCCCTGAACATCAGTCACAGTGCGAATTTCCCTCGCCTCAGTGGAATCGTCACAGATGACATCGATTGGCTGATTCTCAAACATCCAGGTACAGTTGACCACGTTTCCCCTCTGGATGTCCTCAGCCTGCTGCGTCTTCAACCTCTGCATTGTTTCCTCAGAGGTGGAGCTCATAATGTCAGAGGAGCGATTCTCAAAGATGTACTTCATCCTGGAAACATCGCCTGACTGGATGTTGATTTCCGTAACCCTCCTGAAAGAACCGCTGCCCTCGCCTGTGATATTTTCGAGGTTCTCAGTTTCAAAGAGGAAGCGGGCCAGTCGCACGTCTTTTCCTTGGATGTCCTCTTGCTTTACAGTGCAGGTTTTCAGAATGGTCTCAGACTCTGTATGGTCGCGTATGTTGTCAAGTGTCTGGGTCTCAAAGAGCCAAGTGCACGTTTTGACATCACCTTTTTGCACTTCCTCGACGTCAGCCTCGCTCTTTTCCACCTTTTCATACAGAACATCCATTGGCTGAGTCTCAAATAGCCACCTACAAGTCTTAACGTCCCCTTTCTCAATTTCAATCAATTCTTTAGTTTTATGTTGTTCATCCTCAGAATTACTTAAACATTTAATGGCATCAAGCTGTTGAGTTTCAAACAACCACTTGGCTGTTTTTACATCCCCTGACTCGATCTCCTGTTTGGAAATACCTTTTATGATCTGAAACTTATTGATGCTTTCGTCAAACTCATCAATAGGCCGTGTTTCAAACATCCATCTGCAGCTGCGCACGTCTCCCTTCACAATCTCCTCACGCCTCACGGTCCTCACCTCATGATAATGGCCAGAGCTGTCTTGCATAGCATACATAGGGGTAGATTCAAAAAGAACTCTGTTGGATTTGACGGATCCACTTGTGACACCTTCAACTTGAATTTTCTGTGTTCCTTCACACTTACTCAAATCCATACTTTCAAACCTTTCTTTATAGTTTGTCACGTCTCCTTTGTCAAGAGCTTCAACGTTCACAGTTCTTGTAATCTCCTTCTTCTCCTCCCTTATATTCTCCAATGGCTGGCTTTCAAAGACCCACTTCTGATGCCTCACATCACCCTTTTCTTCTTCAGATGCAACCATTTTCTTAAGTTTTCCCACTTCGATCAGTTCTTTCAGATTTTCCATGGGTACTGTTTCAAACAGATGTTTTGCTGATCGAACATCACCTCCTACAATCTCCTCTGAAGGTAGAGGTCTGGCATTAGTGTTGTCTTTCAGAGTATCCATAGGCTGAGTCTCAAAAACCAGACAGTGCTTCCTCACATCAGCACCAATTATTTCCTCCTTTTGCTTCCTGGAACTCTCCCATTCCTCATCCTTAATAGTGTCAAGGGTCTTTGTCTCAAAAAGCCATGTACCTTTGTTCACACCACCTTGAATGTTGTCCTCCATGGAAATACCACATATCAGCTTTACCTTCGCAGGGTCTTTGTTTATCATATCCAGGGGTTGGGTTTCAAACATCCAGCGTGATGTCTTGACGTCTCCTTTCTCAGTCTCCTCCCTGCGTATGGTGGTGATCTCCAGCATCTCTCCCGAATCTCCCCTGATGACACACATAGGCTGGGTCTCAAACATGCGAGTGGTCGTCTTCACATCCCCTTTGATCTCTTCCAGCTCAGACTTCAGGTTCAGGAAGTGGCTCTCCTCAACGGTTTCTGTTTTACCCAGGGAATCCAGATGCTGGGTCTCAAAAAGATATCTAGCGGTTTTCACATCTCCGCCACTGATGTCTTTGGTGACGACAACATCTGTCTCCTGCTCATCTTCTTGGTAGATCTTATTCAGACAATCGAGTGGCTGCGTCTCAAATAGCCACGTAGCAGTGCGAACATCTCCTCTCGCGAGATCGGTTGATTTTTGTGACTGCTCAGCTGAATCAGAAGTCTCTGTCCCCAGAGCATCCATGGGCTGAGTCTCAAACATCCAAGCTGTGTATCTGACATCTTTGCCAGCAATGATTTCCTGCTGGGCAATATTCCTCACCTCGTCCTCCTCTGGGGTTTCATCTTTTATTGTATCTAGTGGCTTGTTTTCAAACATCCAGCGCATGGACTGCACTTCGCCTTTAAGGATCTCATCCCATTCCAGGTCCTCTCCATCAGGGCTCGAACACTTACTCGGGCTGTTTCCGTCATTTTCAAACATATAGCACGCCTGTTGGACATCTCCCATCATTTCCTCTCTTTCCAAATTCTTCTTTTCTGCTTCAGTAAGCTGACTCAAGAAGTCCGCTTCCAGGTTCTTTCGGACCTCTGGATGGATGTGCTTGTAGAGGCGCTTTAGTTCAGCCATACTCTTGTGTTTAAAGTACTGCTCCTTAACAGTGTGCTTATGTTGGGAGGCTAGCTCCTGATGCTGGGAAGAGACATACTCTGGGATTTCCTGTGATACCTGCAGCAGGTTTGAGGGCGGGGGAGGGAAATGGTCTGTCATCTCATAAGCCACTGACGAGGTGGATGCTACTGATGAGGCAGTGGCAGTCTTTAAGGTGGAGGAGGTGTCATAGCTTGTCATGGCTGAAGCTTTAGAGGACTGATTTACTGGTGCCCATTGAAACTGGTTGAAGTCCACATCAACCTATGGTTCATAAGTGGTTTTGGTTAAGGAGAGAGGGACAATGATATAATAAGACATAATTTTTCATTTTGTGTCATGAAGAGGACAGCTTTGAAGTTCAGAGTAATTTAGGAAATGAAGTATCAACTATCAACCTAAAATAATCATAATTATAAATGTTATTTCTATGACGTGTGCAGCTGAATCAAATTTCCTTTCCAAAACTAGAAGCAAAAGCACCGAATAACAAACCTAATTTGGATGGAAATTCACAAATGTAGACACATCCCGAGTCTGTCAAACATAGACATTTTCAGTTATGCATGTCCCTAATTACTGACTTGATTGAAATATTCATTGAAGATCACTTTAACTGCACACAGTAATGTAAGTTCTTGTTTTCATCTGGGATTTCCTTTTAACACTGTGAAAAAAAAAAGTTTCAGACTTTGGCTGTGTAATGACATGAGGTCTTTTATCCAACTCAATTTATTCTCCATCAGCTCATGGCATGCACAATTTCCTTTTGATGATTTCATGATGTGGCCTCATCTTTATGCTGATACCTCATAAAAAACCCAAACTATCATATTTAGATAAACAGACAGCATCATTACCTTAATTTCCTTGGCTGGTGCAGCATCCTCAATCGTTTTTTCATACTGCTGCTTCAAAGCCTGAGTGGAAACCTTTGGTAGGCCCTCTCCTCCGACGAGCATAACTGAATTAGACACAAGAAGAAGGCTGCCTCATTAAGTCATTCGCAGTGAGGGAGCTCAGGGGGATTGGAAAGAGAAATAAATCATTTCATTAAAAACCTGAGTAGTTTTCATTTTCTGAAACCATGCAGCGGTGATTGCCCAATTTCCACTTCCCAATATTTTACCTTCCTGACTTTGCCCTGATTAGATTTGCTGCTATGCACTGAATAGAAAATCATCAGTAATTTTCATAGCTCATCCCTTATTCAGCAGTAGTGGGAACAATCATTAATATACAGGACACAAGCAGTGTTGTGATAAAATCGTGCAAATTACAATATAAAAAGGCATGAGCAGAATAACCTGTTTCATTGTAATGGTTCCCATAACTGGCGACCACATTGTTATGGTGGACTCTTTCATCATGGATCACCTGTGAAAAGACGGTGCAAGTCATTAACATACTGGCAACTGCACTGCAGCCTCCAACTGTTTTCAATCAGTGAGAACTTAAAGGCTTAGCATGAGGCTAATTTTTATAGGGGCACATAAAGTGCAACAGAAAGTAAGTAAGTAAATAACCAAAGAACTGGGTTCATTAGCAGCCTGTCAGGGTTCAGATGCTAGCATACAGCTGGTGACAAATGGTGAGTGGAACAGCCAGTACCTCTTGTTGACTGTGAGAGAGGGTTGTGGTGGGGACGACCTCTCTGGCACTGCTTCTCACTGTCACCTCTGAAGAGCTTGACATCTCCTGTCAAACACAGAGAAATGGGGAATGTGCAATCCCAAGTCTCACATTGACAACACGTACACACAACTCACACAAATGCCCCCACAGGGGAATGCACGTATGGCGCACAAATGGCCGTGCACACAAAGACAGACACACACATGCTACGGTTTTATCACATCATGACTGCGAGCTGTAAGAAACAGTGGGAGAGTAAGTAATTCTTATATTGTGAAACTTAATAAAACCCCTCTGTGCCCAGTAACAACAGAGCTGCCTTCTAGGGAACTATAAAGTTTAAATTCCACTAAAGGAGTTCAGTGTTAGAGAGAAAGACCAATAGACTGTACAAATCAGCCATTTCCTCCAGTGAGATTCATGCAATTTGAACGAGATGAAAGAGAAATATAATATTTGAGCTTGTATCCTCTGCTGTTAACATGAAAGATACATGGAGGGTGGGGGTGGGGGGNGGGGGGGGGGGGCTCTGCACTTCTGAAACCACTTATGTCAGAATAATAATGTTTCCTGATGTACAACCAGTTTTAAAAGAGAGCTTGGATATTACACCTGTGGAGAAAACTTGAGCGGAAAGCGGATGGCTGCTGCAGCACAGAAGCAATAACTCGATCAAACAGACACTTCCCCCTCACAAACCCCTATGTAAAATTTAGCATTCAGCAAGGTCCTTGTGCGCTCGATGAATCCACTCTGCTTCCCGCCTGAATGAGCAGATGGGGAGAATGCATGGCACAGGCTGCTAACGTGTTCTGGCATTTTCCTCATGCACTGGAGGACAGCGCCACATACTGTAGACGAGAAAAGTTCAGGGTGCCTTCTTTGATTTGACCTAAAAGAACACCTCAGAGGTGCAGCCATGGCAGCCAAGTTTTTTTCCATTAAAGAGCTACGGTTTCTCACTTTACAAAGAGCTTGTGAGTCGAAAGCACAGCGGTACTGTGTCTTCCAAGTTTGGTTGACTTTATATATGGATATACTCATTTAGCAATTAGCTTAGCTCCCACAGAATCCTCCCTGGAGCAAGAGCCTTATTCACGGCATAACTCTTGGAAAGAACACGTATAAGCATATTTCTCAAAATGTCTACATGTGACTAACATGTAGAAATACATACATAATCTCCCATTCCAGATATTGTCACATACATTAATCTACTTTGTGCTATAGAAATATACATCACTTCATGCTCATGGTAGGAGATTTCAGCAGTGATCATGATCACATACTCACCTGGACAGATCTCTGCTCGAAATGGATCTGGGTGGCGCTGGACTGAGAGGACGAAGAGGCAAACCCCTGGTTCTCAAACTGTCTCTTCACACTGGCCAGGCCACCAGGCAGCGAGCACGCCTCTGACTCATCCATTATCTATTAGCAGAAAACAGATAACATAAAATACACCTGGAAAACCATTTGTATACCTATTATAGATTAAACCCACTGCAAACCTACAGTTTACATTAGATTTAGGAGAATGGATTTGATCTTGGTGAACAAGGTCAAATCCATTCTACATTCGCTCATGCTAATATAAGTGAATGAAAAGGCATTGTGATCATTTTAGAAGCACATGGCGTGAATGCTGTCATTTTAAAACATTAACAATAGAGATAAGATGGTTACTGTACGATCGTGTGACAAGCAGAAGGCAAGGTAATGTGCTGTAGCTAATACCTTTAATAATACTGAGAGACAAGATATGTTGAATGCAAACGGGACAAAGTTACATCTTTGTGATGCAAATAGCTGAAATGAAATAAAACCACAAAGTAACTGAGTCGTTTTTCTGGCAGAAATATGAGGAATAGCAAAGATGGCAGGCACGCAGTTTTAATGGATTTACTTTTCTTATATCTATGCTGCAACAGAGAGTGAAACATCAATAGAAAATGTGGTCTTTCAGATTAGTCAGTTTAATGGAACAAAAAAAGCTTTTCAATGCTTTTTATTGCGCTACGGAAGGATTTCTTCTTTAAAACTGGAAAATACAAAAGCCTGGTTTCTTTGCAAAGGGGAAGAGGAGGAGAGAAAGAGAAGACTATCTAAATCTCATCAGTAAGGAGAATGCAATCCTCACCGTACAAAATCTGGGCAAGAATGCTCACTATTTGATACAATAATCTCCTTTTGGGATTGTCAATTACTTTCCTAATAAAACATTTATATGTAGGCTTCTGCATATATAGCTTCTAGGAAACTGCAATATGCTGTATATGAGAGTTTTCAAGCTTGCTTCTATGTGTGTGTGTGTGTGTGTGTGTGAGTTTATGATGAACACATGCACCCCTGCCCTTTCCTTTTTAATGCAAATGAGGGGTACAATGAAATTTGCAAGTTATTGCAGAGGAGTTCAGGTCAGTGGCATTTTATGGCAGGGCACCATGTTATCAATATTTTACTACTTCAGGGGACAATAGCTCCACATGACATGAAATTAAATGACTGTCATGGATATAATGTGCACCTGAGCATGCATTCAGGCAGGTTCAAACAGCAGGGAATCTAACCAGAATCCAAACTGAGTGTCTTCTTTTCATTTGTGAACTATAGAATCTCTTCTCTTCTCTCTTACTCGCTTGCTTGTTCGGAGTCATGTGAATAAGATAGATGAGTTCGATTCAAAAAATAAATAGATACCTCTCTCGTATCTGTATGGAGACAGTTAGCTCAGATTAGCGATCTGTGAGTGTCTTAACATGACCATTAATCCCCAAAAATGGAATCATGCTTAAAGACCTTTACACACCGGAGGAGTTTTTTTAATTTAATAATTCCCAAGTCTGTTCTTTTTGTTATGAATACTTTCAGCAATGTTTTTTTCTGGAACGAAGGTTTGAATTTTCTGAGCTTTCACATGCTGATTTGCATGCAAGTATTTCGCATTTTCGTGTCATTTATTCATCACGTCCCTGGTGTGTAAAGGCCTTTAGTTGTGAATATTGTATCGCAAGAGCAGGCAGTAGGGTGGTGCAGCAAGAGGGTTCTGGGTTTGAATCCAAAGACATGCAGGTTAGGTTTACTGGCAGTCTAAATAACCTGTAAGTGTGACTGTGAGCATGAATGGTTGTCTGTCCCTATGTGACTGACTGGCGACCCGTCCAGGGTGTCCCCCGCCTCAGCTCAATGTCAAATATTGTCTGAAATCGCTCATTATCACCGTTTTGTGACTTTGCAGCAACGTTCATTAACGACATTTCCTCATTATGTTGATAGAAAATGGAATTACATTTTATACAAAATCAAAAAGTATTTATATGTACAGTAATTTGGAGGAAACAGGGCTGCGGGATGATAGACTGGACTCAAAGGTGTCCATCAAGAGTTCTGCTATCTTTAAACACCTTGTCACTTGTGTGTGGACACGCACACAACAGCTGCAAAGGTTTAACAGAGAAACAAGATTCCTAAGCAGATTCCCTCTGGCAACACACACACACACACACACACACACACACACACACACACAAACATCCACGTTCAGCTGTCAGTAGCCACCACATGAGGCTTGCGACTGAGTTTTAACTGAGGTTGGGGTGATTGCCACACCGACAGTCACTGAAGTGCAAAAGAGGATCGTTCAGCGCTGTTTGAAGCTGCTGTTTGGGAAAAATTATGTTCATCTACTGGTATCGTTAAACTGTCGATAAAAGAACAGAAGATTTATTGAATTTGTCCCATGGTTGTTATTTTAAGGATAATTACGTGTTACAGCCATTTATAAACAGCAACAAGCCACTTGAGTAAGTGCTTTGCTGTGATGTCAGTGCAGCTAGAAAAGCACTCTGTGTTATGTTAACAACACCTCTCATCTGTTCTGAAATGGCTGCTAAGCTTCGCCTCAAGTGGCTTGTTGCCATGCAAACCTGTGACCAGCTAACAGTTAATGCACTCACTGAAAATCACCACTCTACTGAGAAGATTAAGCAATGCTGCATGGTCGAGGACAACATTCACTTATTATTACTGTTAATTAGCTTTTGAATATTGAAAGTCTTTATCTTATGATTTTGTATTTATTTTTTATTCTATTTGATGTATATTTCTATTAGGGTTTGTTTTATCACCACTGTTATATAATATAATTACTGTAAAACAAAGCCTCTTGTGCCTTATTGCATACAGTAAGCATGCAACTGTTCCGTCTCGTCATGTACAAAGAGTCCAGAAGGTGGCCGGTCGCCCTCTGTAAACACACCACAGTGTGGCCGGACGTTGATAATTTATCACAGACCAACAGATAAAAGGACTGGACATGAAGCTTGGATTACTTACTGTATTTAACCCTAAAGCTATGATGACTGATGTTTGATCAAAAACCAGGGGGACCACTGATATCTAAAACTAGAGTTAGTCCAACAAAAAGGACAAAGCTTTTGGTTTTACTTTCAAACTGTCATCAGGAGCAGGTAGAGGTGTGGGGAAACACACGCTAACAGATATAAAGCGAATGTACCTTTAAACTGTAACAAATGTGTTGTTATTTGTACAAAGCGATGTGCATATGACATTCAAATCTTTGCAAATCGACACGTCAGCACCCAATGCGCTCGTCATTTCTTTCAGTGCTTTTTAGATGAATGTCTTTTTCATGCGTCGTCTCCAACTTTGTTCCAGGTGTCAGTCTGATTGAACAGGAAGTTTCATAATATTAGTTAGATGTGTAACATTCATTACATGATGTGAAATGGCTATACACAGCACTGCTGGGTCTTCTTGTGTGTTGCCTATGTAATCAGCATTACAGCCAGGACATTTGAAGTGATACACAGACAGAACAGCTAAATACTTTAGTTGTAGGATCTTTAGTGGATATGCAATATGAAGTCATCTTGCAGTCCAATGTTGTTATGGACCTGACCTCTTCAGTTCTGTTAGGTCTGTCACTTCAAATGTCCTGCTTGTAATGCTGTATTACAACAATACGGGAGTCCTGCTGCTGAACTTTAAATACCGGCTGATGAGAAGACACTTTTGGACCTGTAAGCATTTATCCAGAGGAGAGCCATGTGTGAGGAAATACAGTATGAGTCAAATGGCCAGATGTTGTCAGCTGACTTTTGGTAAAACACCTTCCACTAGATTATTTCTGTAAACAGATACAAAATAGTTTAAATGCCCACTTCAAAAGTACCTACTACTGGCTGCTTTGATCATATCCCACTGGACTGGAGCGGCTGTGAGCCACTAAAGTCAGGAAAAACAGCAGGAAGCCACTGCGAGAACCAGAAAGGTGAAGTTGTGAAAAATAGCAGGTTGTTGCTGCTCTTCTGGTGCTGAGTGCAGAGCTCTGGTCAAGTAACTTTATAACGCATCTTTTTAATTGGAGTTTCTCCCTCTGTGTATTCGACAAAACAGTGCTGTAGACCTGTTCTTCTCAGATGTTACATTTCAGTGCAGCAGATATTTGTACAAATTTCCTCCTCCTATATTTTGCGCCTCTAAACAGGAGCACCTTAAAATATGTATTACATGAGACCAAACACACAATTTTCAGCTGTGCTGCTTTTATTCCATTTTACCTGCCCAAAACCTCTGTGTGGTTCCTCAGTAATTAAGAATCAAACTCTTAAGGGCCTATAAAAGGGCCACAGACCCTTAGTAAATCTCCCCCTTAGTGAATACGCAAGAGGACCTAACAGTGCTGTGTGCATTTCACATTGTCACTGCCTGATCCGCACTGGACACACCGTGAAATGAATTCAAACATCCAACTGATATGATGCAACTTCCTGTTCAATCAGACTTGACACCTGGAACAAAGTTGGAGACAAATTAGGAAAAAGACTCAGATTCATCTATGGACAACACACAAAAACAGAAAAAGATTTAGTGAAAGTAAATACTGGGACATCACACTTCTTAAAAAAGCTCAGTTGGATCAGTTTGTCGGAGTTTGCCAATTAGCCATAATATTAAGAGAGGCCTTTCAAACTCCCCTTTCACTCTAAAACAGATAACATCTGTATGCTTGTAAGTGATATTTCCATTATGTTGTTCTGTACTGCAGTTGTAGACAGTTAACCAGGAAAGAACAGACATTTTCCAGAGCTTTATTTTACATACTGAGCTGACTTGTTGTAATGGCCTTGGCTGACTAACTGTTCACACAGCTGAATTACTGGGTTTATAAAGTGCATGCAGGCTCTTCAAAGCCGCTGAGGCTTTTTGGTCTGTGATGACTAATGACTCAGGGATATTCAGAAAATGTTGTTTTGTGTTTAATCAAACGAGGAATGTGGTGTGAAGGCCTGCTGATGTGCTGCCTGTGTGTGTTCTTCTGAATTTGCTGCAAAATACACATTTTTGTTCTCTCCTCTGCAGTTAAAATGACTCAGACGTTCTGATGGTTATTAAAGGGTTTGCGCGCTACCTCTTTGTAACAAGATGTGTGTGTGTGTGTGTGTGTGTGTGTGTGTAGCTATCCCTGCATGTGTATTGCCAGTGCATTTTCAAATTATGATTCTGACTTTGACACATGAAAAACAGTGTGTACGATATAATCCACTCTCTAAATAGTAATTCATATAAAGGTCATCTGATAAAACAAACACAGTGTTGAAAATTACTTTTTACATTTAATATTGAAATGACATGAATCAAAAGTACACTGCTGTGGATTTATAATGGTAGTAGTAGTATTTTTCTTTAAATAATGATAGTTACCTACATATTTGTTGCATTTGTTGGTGTTCGTAAATACAGTATATGTAGAGTGATAGGCAATGCACTTAAATTAAGAGATAATGTGTAAAACAAAAACAGTGGTGGAAGAAGTACTCAGATCCTGTTCTTAAGTAAAAGTACCAATATAACAATGTAAAATACTCCATGACAAGCTAAAAAGTCCTGCATTTAGAATCCTGCTGAAGTAAAAGTACGGGAGTATTCTGATACATCAGTTCATATACCATTAGGTAGTTTAGCCCAGTGGTTCCCAAACTAGGGGTCGGGCCCCTCCAAAGGGTCACAAGATAAATCTGAGGGGTCGTGAGATGACTAATGCGAGAGGAAAAACAAAGAAACAAAGTTCTGCTACACAAATGTATATATATATATTTTTTTTAACTTTTCTTTAATCTTTGCTTTTTGTGAAATATTGGATCCTTTTACTTCTATGAGCCTAGAGCTAGACCTTAGAGGGGAAATGTCTTTGTTACTCATAGACATCTGAAACGTGACAAGGGGCCTCAACTAGATACACTGTAAGAGGTCACAAGCCCAAAAAGGTTGGAAACCGCTGGTTTAATCTTTTTATAAGCTTATCATATGTTTTTTATTTGAAATGAACTAGTAAATACAGTGGAGTGAAAAGTACAACATTTCCCTCTGAAATGTAGTGGAGTAGAAGTAGTTAGAAATTCGTTAGTTAGTTAGTTTCCAAGACACCACTAAAAAAACACGACCATTGGTTACGCCATTATAAGGACATTCACTTTCAAATAACATACTGAAAAATGACAAATTAACTGTGCATCGACAAAAATGCTACGAGCCTAAAGTTGATCCTGATAAAGGGCTTTTAGGGCTGTCTCTAAGTAACTGGCTAATCTAAATGTTTCTTATGTGAGCAGCCAACAGTCTTTGTGCATCATCCACTTTTACAGAATCAACTTCAGTTTTTAGCTTATTAACAAAGTGTTGCGCCGTTTCCAGTAAAAAGGACAATACAAAATAAAATGAAAACAAAAGCGCTTTTTCTTCTTTTAGACTGACATACGGTCAAGTTTAAACATTAAGTGGTAAAATACCAGATGTCTGGATAAAGACTCAAGTAAAGTACAAGTGTCTCAAATTTGTACTGAAATACAATACTTTCGTAAATGTAATTAGTTACATTACACCACACTGAACTGGTTCCAATTGTTGAATTCAGGCTTATGGTTTTCTGAATGTATGTTTAGAAATTAATAATATGTCATGCTGAAACAGCAGCTCTGTACAGTATGAAATGACTGGTGATGACCATCTCACCGGACACCCATCTCCCCCTCCTGTTCAACAAAGCAGCCTACAAGCAGGACAGTGCTCAGTCACAGCAGATTTATACTTTGGGGAGAATTCAATGACAGAAATTGGGTCATAAACATTAGCAGTGTTACATTGTGAATTTAACAATTGAATCCAAACATTTCTCAGTCTGCTGTCTCCCTGGCTGCCTGCATATCCTCACTGCCATCTCTCGTTACATCCATGTGGAAGTATCGTCTTACCGCAGCAGAGGAGGAACCTCTGGCTTCTTTCTTGGACACGGCGGCCTGATACATCGCCAGCCGCTCTTTCACCGACACCGACTCTGCCTCCTGGTCCTCGGTGCTCGGGGACCTGTCCTCAGGACGTCCTGACCTGGATTTACCTGCGCTGCCTGCAGCTGCACACACACACATACAAACACAAAATTTTCTTGTAAGATGTAAAATGTGAATGCCCTTCACCGATGCATGCAAACCAAACTCAACTTTATGTATTTGTTAGATATGTCTAATATGAGGTCTGCTGATATATATCATTACTCTTTTGGCAAGTCAATGAAGACTGAGACCGCGAGGGCTTGCCCTTTTGTAATTGGACAAAGGTCATTATACTGGAACAGGCTGACGTGACCGTTTCAACCAGAATCAATGGAATTCATTTTCTTTTTTAGCTGTTTTAGAGAGAACAGCACTGTTACTAAAACGTTATAATCACACTGTAGTTTCCTAAAGTACATGGAAAGGAAATACTCACATGTATACACTAAATGTACCCAGGACGTGTCTTTTGACGTCTAAAATGTTAAAGTGACTCTAAAACCTTAACCCCAACCCACCCTGAGTTTGATATCTGCATAGCTCCAGACACTGTAGATATTTTAACCAAGAAATGGCCAGAGGCAAACAACCCATAACAAATGTTGACACGAAACTGAAGCGGAATACTCATCAATTACAAAGCACTATTTTATCATACTTCATATTGATCAGCACATCCCTGTGGATAGCCAATTAGTGAACACAACTGATTTTACATTTGACTTTTCTGTGCTACAAAGCATCATTAGGCAACAGAGAAGGCTCCATTAAGGCTCAGTGTACACCCACACTGGACCTTTCAGCTCTTGGCATGTTTTCTCTCTCCGGGCAACAACACCGTGGGATGAAAGAAGACCCCAAATAGAAATTATTCTTTCTCATTATGTGCTCACACTGTAACCTTGTGACATTTTGAAATCCTCCTCCTTATTGTGTTTTCGCACAAGGCACTTTATTTTCTAGAATATTTACTAGAATAACTTTGGCTCAAAGTAGAGGTCAGTATGAGTTCTACTTCAAAACTGATGGATGTTTATTTGAAAAGTCTGATAGCAGTGAAGGTGCCCTTGGTGCTGTAGTAGTATAGAGATTAGTAACAGATTCAGTGCTTAGTGGTATAGTACATACCGTTCATGCTTGGCTATGCAAAGCAAGCTATCTTAACGCTTCTCTGAGCCCACATATAGTATATCTATGACTACACTGGCTTGATATAGCCCACTCCTGGTATCCATATCATCAAAATGAAGCAGTCACCACTGGTTTGATCTCTGTATCTGGTAGGTAAAGCTGCATGGTTTCCCACATAAATCCAGTCTAAAAAACAAAAATCTAGAAAACGGTGAAAGTTGATTCCAATAGAATTCATGCAGACCGGATCAGTGGATTTGGTCGCGTGATTTTATTTAACCTGCTCTGTCATTAAAGAGGAATGGATTACAGACAGTTATCAGATAGACGTTGATGGTACAAGTACTTCTTTTGAATAAACTGCGTGAATTGATTGTCCCAGTAGTGACCAAGCTAACGATCTTGTTAACCGTCAATTAGCGAGCGCATTAGCTCCTTGTGAGAACTCTTTTTTCCTTCTTCAATAATTCTTTATTAAATGAAAGTATGTACAATCCCGAGAACAAAATGTGCAGCGAAAATAAAAAGAAGCTTGTGGAGCTATTGTGAGAGACTGCTAGCACTAGCATGTTCCTGGGTGGATACTGTGTTAGCAGTTAGCTCCTCAGTTAAGGTTGTTTTGTTTACTTACTAGCCATGCAAATAGTCACCTAAGTCACCGAGCTTCTACAACAAAATATGTTGTAACAATGCTCGGATTAATTTTCTTGTGCCACTAACTCATGTGGGCCTTAATACAGATGCCATGTGACAAGAGCATACTCTTCTCATACCACCAATTTTAGCTTTCTGCTACGTCCAGCATGTTAGTGTAACCAGGAACCTGTCAGGGAGATAGGCTGCCCAAGACAGCAGCATCTGAAAATAAACAGGGTTTTTACCCGCAACACACTATAAATATGGGTCAGAAATCCTACACCTGAGGCCGCAGTGTAAACTAATACCGGCTCGATGACAGAAACACAAGGATAATGCCCTCATTTATCACCCGAGATAAATGTTCTCATGGTCTGGAGCTGTCAGAGAGGCAGACACGTGGGGGTTTTCATGCTTTAGAGCGGTGACAACAGCGCTCTGGCGTTTGAGAAGGGTACGCTGTATGCAAAGCTGCCATAGCATGGAGATGAGGTAACTGGGGAGGAGGAGGGGGAGGAGGCTGACTGGAGAAAGAATAAACCCAGCCTTTTTATAAACCGGCTCCGTCTGCAGCGTCATGTTCCCCTGTGACAGGGGGATTTATGAAGTGGAAGTGTGTGTGAGAGAGAAATAAAAGGAAAGAAAACAAAGTAGAGGCAAAATTGAATAATGTCTAATGAGATTAAATATTTTGAAAGATTTGAAAGTCGTTTCACCGTCTCCCTATGCTGTCACTAATTAGCACTGACACCAACAGATGTTTAATTAGCATTAATAATTAGCTTTCAAACACTGTCTCATTGCTTAAGATGCCCCAATATAATGAGGACCAGGCCTCTGTTTACAGTGTGGTACTGATGAAAACTTACACTTATAACCTGTCATTTCATTTCCATCTTTAGGAGAGCATATTGGACTGCTTAGAGGCATATTTACCACCACACTGACTATTATTGTCTTCTTCTCAGAGTATTAGCTTCTTATCTCTTCAACGCCACAGCGGCAGGATAAGTCATGGCACCGGGCGGGGGGTAATGGAAGTGGGAGAGACGGGAAAAGTTAACGGGGGGCTGCTGCTGCATAACTCAGTGGCTATATCGGGCCGAGCCGAGGGCCATTGACCTCCCTGTCACTCCCTCTTCGCCGTTGCCTGCGCTAAAGCGATCAGAGGTGAGGTGCTACACCGCTGGCTAGCTAGAAGTGAGGAGGTGAAGGGCGGCGTGGGGTGTTAGGGTAAGAGACAACAAAGGAGAATGTGCCCAGGAAAGAGAGAGAGAAAGAACAAGAGAGTAATTTTCATTGTTTAAGGGTGCAAGAGAAGGCAGCATGGCTTTGTAGCTCAAAGCTAACTCAAGCCCCATAGATCTGTGTCAAGCAGAGGCCGTTCGCTAATCACAGAGGTGTCACCCCGTTCTCTGCCCTTTCCTCACAACAGAAGCCTTAAGCAACCCAATTTTCTGTTCATTACTTACTGACCGAAGCTTTTGGCTGGCGAGGTTTGACAGGAGAGCCAAATCGAGCTACCCTAATTGAAATGTCAGCCATAGAGGGCGATTTCTTTCTTACCGACGAAAGCAAAACAGGCACAATAATTGAGCTGTCATATCTATCAAAATAACTTCTTCTCATGAAGACTGTATTGCCCTCGGGTGCTTCCTTATGCTAGGCTAAGCACTTTGTCTCCGATTTGCTATGCTTTCAGAATATTCCAGATCAGATTGCTGCTGGTTATGTCTGGTGGAAGGAAACAGGAAGGGCCCATGCATGTTTTATGACAATGCACAAATCCTAGTGGAATCACGGAAACATACTGCAATATCACATCTCATTCTTTATGAAGCTCCAGCACCTGATATTCCAACAAGATTCAGCCCCTCCACTTCATCTTATTTACGATTTTACACCACGGATGCGTCATGTCTGCGCAGCCAAGGCGTTTCAAACCAATTCATTATCGGCTAAAATGTCATGTACCATTTCCAATCTGTCTCCTTCTACTTGTGCTTCGGTGGAAAAGAGCTGTGCTGACAGTGGGACTTATGCTGATACAAGAGTCAGCCTTGAAATGCTGATAGTCCACATACATCGCTTACCTTCTTTAACTGTGTAGGTTTCTCTGTACGTCAAACAACAATAGAATCCAACAGAATAGAAAAGGGCCTCGAATCTCCAGTAAATGAAATAGGTTTAGTCGCCCAGCCTTAACTCAACGCAGAAAGCAAATCCTGGGCAGAGACCGACAGTGAGGCTTGGAGACCAGCTCCAGCAGTGCGCTCCACAGCTCAGTGAGGTCCAGGCATCCAGTGACAGCTGATTTTATTTTAGAAGTCCCCCTTTGTAAAAATAGGATGGACTTGGGGGAGAGGGTAGGTGGATGTGGGTCGGCTTTTTTTTTAGTATCGAGGTACCCAACATGCCCTTAACCTTATGTCACAATAGTCTTATGGAGACAGACGTCCCACTCTGTGAGCTGGAAAGCAGACACTTGGTACATCCTTCATTTACACAGCAGAGAGCGGCAAGACATTTGGCATTTGAAATCACGGCTTGTTAGCATGGTAAATATCATGGCATTTTATGATTCAGCACAGACAGTGGAGATATATTTCATACACATTGCTTCTTAGACAACATACACATATGAAGACAAACATTGGGAAAGTGAAGTGTGAGGGCGTATACCATTCTATGCCATGTTAACAACAAAAGAAAAAAGATATGATGCACAGATTCCCTTTAAAGAACAGTTCTACATATTTGGACATGTGCTTATTCGCTTTCTTGCAAAGAGTTAGATGATCTCACGACTGCATGCTAAATATAGAGACAGAGCCAGGAAGCGATTAGACTATAGATTAGCATAAAGACTGGAAGCAAAGTCTGGCTTTGTACACCCAACAACACCTCTAAAGCTCACAAAATAAATCTTATTTGATTAATCAGTACACAAACAGAAATGTAAAAACAACAAGTTGGTTTCACAGGAAATTACATGGTCGAGCTATTTCACTCTGGATGTGTTCAATGTGGCAAATGATTTGAAACATTTTGCCAAGAGGAGCTGAGTGTACCTCTAGGTGAAACCTTTGCTCCCTCTAAAAAGCCATCTTGTACACTCTGTGCCTGACATCATGACGCCTTTGAACCTTTTTCAAAGACAGCTCCACAGATGGACAGTAAGGCACTTCAACCAATGCAAAGTGAGAAAATTCAGTGCAGTGCCTGCTGTGCAGAGGACAGAGAGAATTGAGCTAGAAACCTTTACCGATCAAGACACACTCAAGGAGGTAATTGGTGGAAGATAGAAAATCATATTGTTATCCTTCTTTTCTTTTTGGTATCTTTCTGCCTGTCTTTCTTTCTTTCTTTCTTTACTTCCTCCTTTTCCTTCTTCCTTCTTCCTTTCTTGGACATACATTGACCTTATGTTTGTGTCTGATCAGGCCGAGAGAGACAATCTATTTTATATAACCCTGCAGGAATAATTTACATCTATTCCCTCCGTACAATTTGCTGTAATCATGACTTCATATATGAAACACAAGTGTTTTCCAGGAGCCCACACCATGAGGTGCCGTTGGCAGCGCATCAACTAGAGAAAAGCGTGGTTATCAGGCTTGTGGAGAAGCTGCACTGTGCTGATAATCCCACTGAAATTGCACATGGATTTCCTTTTCCTAAAGTGGAAAATAAACATACTCCTGTAGAATACCTAATGAAGGGGCCCAAACTTTAGCCCAGAGTGAGTGCACATTCAGGTGAGTTTTAAACTAAAATAACTTTCAGAAAATAAAATGCTGAATGGGATTAGTATCTTTTGATTTGTTGAAGTAAATTGACAATAAAGAAATTTACCATGAGTTATATATATATACTGTATCTGGGTTGGATGGGGATGTGCAAATCGATGCTAATGGCTCAAGCAGTATTTCACCTGTTTTTGTCTGTGAGAACACAATGTCAAGACGTTCCCAATCCCTAAATATTTAATTTTCAGATAATCAGAGCTGGAGAATGGTGCTACCACTGAGTAGACAAGGTTATAGGTCATTTTATTCCCAGGCTAAAAATAATTAAACACATGACAAAGTAGTGTTATATAAGAATATAAGACCATATTTTTTCTAAATGTTATATTTGAAAAAGTGGGGTTGTATTACATTCGTGGATTAGCCATTTATGTATTTGCAACCGCAAATATGCTCTTTAAATGGAGCACGTGCTGGTCCCTATGTTACATTACATTACGTGTGATGTATTATGGGTGTTTGTAGCCTTAATGTTGCTAAGCTAGCGAGTTTCTTGGTGACAGTGTCTTTTAGAGTTAGACAGCCCTACACAGTGTTTAGGAAGCCTGGTATAATGCTTGGGAAACGTGTTTTGCTTCCTGATGAGTGAAAACGAGTCGTATTAGCTTAAAGTCCCCCTCCACTCAAAAATGTGTTTTTCTTCTTGTTCCTGCAGCTGAATGTTT